>ML782910.1:40172-115158 GCA_009831015.1 Picea engelmannii | reverse complement strand
TTATTATTTGAAATTATCTCTTTCTCAAGGCGTTGAGTACTTTTCCTGAGGTTTTTCTATGCTATATTGATGTTTGGTTCTTAACAAAATACATGCAGGATAATGGTTGAACCATTTTATTGAATTTATGGTTAAGGTACATAAGTGCACTACAATGAAGATGAACTATGAGTTAATCTGAATTATGGGGTCAAAATGAAATTGACTAAGAATGCTCAAGGAATAGAGTAGGTAGATCCCAAAAGGGATATATTGCATAATAAAATAAGGATAGAAGGATGAACACTTTTCTCACTCTAAAATCTCTAATTTGTTTAACAGAGTTACATGCTTTAAAATAATAGTTGTGAAAGGAAACAAAAAAAATGAAATTTACAAATATGTTTAATAAATGATCTTGGTTGATGACATGATCACACATGGAAGGTAGGTCATGAAGGTAATTTAGTTGAGGTGAAAGTTCCATATGTACAAAGGAATTGGAAAAGAGGATAATCCCTTGACTCCTTTCTTGTTGAATTATTATATTTCTCTAGGATGAGAAAACTGACATGTTGTTATGTGTGAATGTTTCCAACATGCAAATGTTGATGGTTGTTTGACTATAGGATACCAAAACAACCAAAATATTTTATGATTGCACTAGTAAGCACCTTGAGGATAATGTGGTAAAGTGAACATATATATGTTGCGACATATCTACAAATATTTTTTCTAAATTAAATGCTATGATACATGCATTTTGAATTTTACATGATAATTGATATAACTTAAAATGTGATGATGCATGCTATGTGTAGGAAAGGATTGGAGCTATTGAGGAAGGACAATTGCCAATGTTGGACAAAATCAAGTAGATCATAGATACAAGAAGGGTTTTGTTGAAAGAAATGATGAAGGGACATTAGGATCTCCCATTAAGCACCACTAATGAGGTAATATCATAAAGGGTGTTGGAAACTAGGACAAGTATAAACTATTCCATGCCCATTTGACATGAGAATTGAAAATGGATTGGGTAAGAATCCCTTATGGAATTTTATATATATTGATTATATGCATATGATTTTAATTGATTGTTGTGTGTCACTGATACCCAAAGAAGGTAAGATTCAGGAAAATAACTCGAATGACAAAGGGAGGAACCTATGGCAATCAAGGATGATTGAAATCCTTACAATAAATTCATGATTTTTTTTATCATGAATGCATAAATCAATCATGAATTATTGAAAACAAAAGTGATCATAAACAACAAATTGGTTAAATGTATTAAGTAAATTCATGTTTGCATGAGTGGGCATGTATAGGACTGTCCATTATGGAAGGAGGACCTTCTAGTATTCCAACATAATTATGAAATGGTAAAGAGAGGAATTGGGTGACCATGAACATTGTTACCATGGAATGCTTGAATGAATTCATATGAAATTTTAATTTCATGTAATGCATGTTGATCTGAGGTCCTGATCAGCTCAATGAAAGAAACATAGACATGTTTTAATAATGAATGTGAATATGGTAATTTGAAATCAATGCAAAGGTGCATTGTGTGTAAACATGACCATGGACATTGGCATGTGTAACAACCCAGGTTTTGAAACCCCATTTTAAATAATGTATTGCTACAATGTTGAGAGGCCAGGGTGCCCAAAAAATTATTAAAAGGTCAGTGTGCCCAAGAGATGTAATTTTTTTTATCATTATTAATAATAAATACATGGCTGGTTGCTAGACAGATAAGGAGTAGAGTTATAGGGGGATATGATTCCACAAGAGAAGGGGCTTGAGGGGCTAAGTGTTTATTCCTTTTCTAATTACCCCTTTTTGTCTAAGGGAGGGGATTGGTTACGTGAGATTCTTGGGGAAGGCCAAGAGGTTCTTGATTCCCCACGAAGTTACTGAAACTCACCTCTAGTCTGGTGGGGGTTTTTTACTGATGGCTTGTTCGATGATTTCTTGTACGTTCATTCATTTCCATCATGCACTTTCATGCACCCACTTAACCATTCCTTGATCCATCCTCATCCATGTATTGTCTTGGAAAAGGGAACCAAACTACTGAAGAATTATCCATGGTATGGTGGGCTGTAGTGGTCGATGGTGTGATCGAGCCATGACTTGAGGCCTGCATGTCTGATATTCATTGGCCTATGTCCAGCATTTCTCACAGCTACGAGTCCTGAGAGTTCCATCATTGAGATTCTAGACTAGTTGCATTGGAGCCCGAATAAGGAGAAGGACTGCTTGAGGGACTGCCTGGAAGAGAAGGGTGGAGGTCCATTCTCTCGAGTGGTGAAAGTTGGGTAGAAGAGAGATGGGTACTTGGATTACTGTGACAGTTGGGAATCCTGTGAGAGCTTGGGTGATGGCTGGTTTGGGAAGCCAAGTAACACTCTAGAATCCTCCTTGTGGATTCACAGCCCTGGCTTGAGGGTGACGTTGTTGTTGAGTTTTGGAAGAATAGTGTCTACGATTGGGTGGAACATCCTTGGTCTGTAGCCAATTGGTCTCATCTTTCATAAAGATAAGTTCTCTCTGTTATGGTATCATTTACATGTATATGAATGTATTTTTGATGTATATTTAATTATCGTTTAATTGAATCTTTAGATTATGCATGCTTGTTGACTATTGTTGTGCATGTCTTTAAAGTCTTTTCTTTTATGCATACTTAAATTTTAAAACGGTATCGGTAAGAAAAATAAGTCCAAGGGAAGGCTTGAAGGTAGTGTACCCCAGCCTGTGGGTGGTTGGGTATGTTACAGTTTGGTATCAGAGCTTCTGGTTGAAACACTGGACCGGTATGGGCTAGGTCTATTGGTCAGAGTCTCGTGGTTACAGATTGAACTCTGACCGTGGAGTTGAAAATCTCAAGAGGAATGGCATTGCAGAATCTACGCATGAGTTAGATCATCAGAGACCCATTGTAAGCAGTTGGAAGGATCGTGACCATCCCCTTCGAATTTGGGAGAGATCACCACTGTAGGATCAGGAGATATTTGGGATCGTTGGATCGGAGGACAAGTGAACAGGGTTCATCCGATGAAAAAGAAGCAAGGGTTAACGTCACCACCTTCAAATCCCATTGGAGAGAGAGATCAACGAACAATCGACATTGCAGGGAACCAAGTTGCACGAGAGATAATTCCTCAAGGAAGTCTCGTAATCCAAACCACAATTTCACTAAGGGGTTACATGTCAGTGTCAGGAGAATTGTGGGGTGAAAAGTTGGTTACTCCAAACCGTTGATGCATGCCCTCGTAAATTGAAAGGCAGTAAGTTATGTGACATGTTAGGGATCGAACATTGAAACTTCATATAGACAAAGTAGTTTGGGGCCATCCATTGTCAAGGAGAGACAGGTGGCACGAGATCCACAACTCCATAAGTTTGTGGACGAGGAGGAGGTGAAATAGTCGAAGTAGATCTTGACCGTCGATCACCAAGAGGTACGTGTCAGCAGATCAGTAACTCCAGAGAAATATGTTCGAGAGGTTTTCAGTTGAGATTTGAAACTCCCGAAGCCCGAAGAGGTGGAGAGCCAAAGTAAATCTCGATCGTTCGATCATCCAAAATAGATATCAGTCGCCAGATCATCTGGAGTAAATCTCAAGCGTCGGATCGTCCAAGGTGAGTTTGGGTCATTTGATCCAGAAGAGACATGTCGTAAATCTGTGGATTTCAGGTGAAGGCCCAAACTAAGCCTCAACTGTTTGATTCAAGAGGACATGCAGAAGAATCCCATGTACTTCGAGGAGGTTTGAAGTTTGATATTTTCGAAACATGAAGACCCGAAAGGATCTCAGCCATTGATCTATTGAGAGCCACGTGTCACCAGATCTAGGGCTTCGGATAAATCCAGTGGGGCCAAATAAGTTTTGAAATTTGAGATTTATGAAGTCTAAAGACCTGAAGTAAGCCTCAACCATTATATTAAGGAGGACACGTGGTGCATATCCATAGACTTCGGGTGAAGACCCGAAGTGAATCTTAGTCATTCGATCCAGGAGGAAACATGGCAATAGATTTACCAGTTCGGGAATTCAGAGTTCGGGAGAATTGGAAGTGTGCTAGTATGGAAACTCTCAAATTCCCGAAGCTCGAAGAGCCGAAGTGATGGGGCATGATGAAGTCACCTAGAGGTGATGTGGATCCTGGAATTCTCGAAGTGATGTTCTTGGAGACGTCACTTGGGATGACATGGACACATGAAAAGTGTGCCACGTGTCAGTAAGTTTTGGGCATTTGGGGTATTGAAAATTTAGTTAGAACCTGACATATGGCACCCGCCTGATTGGGTCACGTGTCCGCTTCTAGTATTTCACCATGTGGTAACATATCGTGCAGTTCAGAGACTGAGAATTCTAGTGGGAAATATGTGACAGGTTGTGTTGGGTTGAAAACTCCCGAAGGCCCGAAGGCTAGAGTACATATCCACTGTTGATTCCAAAAGACACACGTTGAAGGATTGTCGACTTTGGGTGAAATCACTCCAAGAGAAAGTGTAGGAGGAAAGTTTTTAAACTTCTGAATCCCGAAGAGCCAAAGTGATTCATAGTTGCTGATCTATGGGAGGAAACCCATCGACAGATCATGAACTCTGGGTAAATGTGTTACGGGAGGAGGCAAGTGAGGAAAGTTGAGACTCCCGAATCACAGAGTCCTGAAGTGGATCTCGATCGTTGATTGTGAAAGAAGATGAGGATTGTTGATCCAGTCCTGGATGAAATTTTCAAAGCCTTGAAGCTCTAGACAACATATTTTTCAACTAAGCACAGGGTCATGGTCATGGTCATATGCAGATTGATAACTGAGGGAAGGAGGGATAAGGGATGAATTGGTGGTCTTCGAGACAAAAAAGTGTTAAGGAAGGATTTAGCCATGGTTTCTAGTTGTGTTCACCTGGGAAGGTGGTTTGAAGGAAGCGACTTCACATGATAAAACTCTATGTCAGCCAAGGATAACATGACACTGTTATTTTTGGAGAATGGGGATATGATCTCCATGAACAAAAAAATAAAAGAGACCTGTAGCATGGTTTGGCAATTTTGTTTATCATATGCATAATTATAACAAAATGGTCACTTGCACATTTTGAAGAATTAAGGAATTTAAACACATCAACTTAGGATGCGTATTGAGGAAATGGAAGAAGGCGAAGGATCCTCCAGTCATGATAAGGAGGTCAAAGGCCATAATACCAGAGTTGGTAATGCAGAGACAGATTCCAATGGATGCAAGGGAAAAGGAGAGCAGGAAATGTTAATAGAAATGGTAAGAAGCCTGAAGATCGAAATGAAGAGCTACAAAGAAGACAATGAGAGACTGATGAGAGAGAAAAGTTAGATAAATGCTCGAGTGCTGCAGAGCTTAAATCAGTTGTAGAGACAAACGAAGAAGGGATCAAACTCAATATAAGAGGAAGAAGGCAGGTTCCATGAAACAAGGGATGATCGTGGAAGAGCTGGTTATTCCAGAAATGCTAGCAGATCTCATGGACACCACTCACCTCCTTACTCAGAAAGAAAGTTTTATGCATCGGAAGATCCTGCTAGAATTCCATAGGTGTCTCCTGTTAGAATACAAAGAAGGAAACAAGAGGTAGATAGTTTGCAAGGAGAGTTGAGGAATCTCAAGCCACCCTCCTTCGATGGTGAAAGAGAAAAGGAAGATGATGTCAAAGCCTGGTTGCTTGGACTCCAGAGATATTTTTAGTTGCATAACTATTCATCAAATCTGGAAGCTAGGATTTCCACCTACCATTTACATGGGAAAGCTGCAATGTGGTGGGACCAACTGAAGCAAGTGGAACATGTTAATGAAAGTAGGATCACTTGGAAGCAGTTCACGAATTACTTCCAGAAGGAGTAACTCTCATATAATTTTTATGACAGGAAAATGCTGGAGTTCTTTGAACTCAGGTTGGGAAGCATGACTATGACAGAGTACGAGAAGAAGTTCTTGGGATTGTTAAAGTATGTCAGGTTCATTGGTGATGAGAAAGTGAAAATACAGAGATTTCTAAGTGGACTGCAAACCTTTTATAAGGAAAAGATCAAGTATGATGATCCCACGATCTTGATTGAGGCCATCAGGAAGGATAAATACCTCTATGAGCAAGGCCAGAGAAGAGAATCTCTACAGAAGTCTTGGAAGGACAAGAAAAATGTGAATTCTGATCAGAGGAGGAAAGGATTCAAGCCTTCCTTCAACAGGAATGAGCCTAATAGAAAGTGTCAAGATCAGTATGCTAAGAGGGATTTCAAGAAAGAATATTCCTTGGGAAAAAGGGGAAGACCACCGATCCAATGCTAGGGATGCAAGGAAGATAACCTATATAAGGATTTCCCACACAAAAAGGATAGAGTGAGGACTGTGCACAACATCTAAAAGGATACAACAGTTGAAGATATGGAAAGAATCTATGCATCTTTAGATGATCGAAAAGCAGAGTACCAGTCCGATATGATCGAGGTGGAAGGTAAGATCATAAATCATCTTGTTGCTATTTTGATTGATTCAGGAGAAATTCATTGTTACATTGATCCTAAGATAGTGGATAGATTACATTTGGAGAAAATTAAACTTGCAAAAACAAGTTTGGTTCAGTTAGCCACTGGAACCAAAATAAGGTGTTCCATAAGTCTTAATGGCGTGAATACTAGTATTGATCTAAATATCATACCATTGGGGTCTTATGATATTCTGATTGGAATGGATTGGAATGGATTGGTTGGACAAGGATCATGATGTCCTAGATTTTCATAACAAGACATTTACATGTCTTGATGGAAATGGAAAACAGAGCACTGCGAAAGGAGTTCCAAGACCCATCTCTATAAGGGATATTTCAGACATATAGCTAAAAAGATGTTTTAGGAAAGGAAGTCAATTATATGAAACTCATGTGAAAGATCTAGATAATACAAAGGGGCCAAGCCTCGAAGATTCCTCGGTACTACAAGAATTTGAAGATGTATTCCAATAAATACCTGGATGTCCACCAAGAAGGGAGATATATTTCTCAATTGATTTAGTGTGAGGGGCTGCCCCGGTGTCAAAAATACCTTACAGAATGAGCACACTAGAGTTAAAAGAATTACAAATGCAGTTGGAGGAATTGTTGAAGAAAGGTTACATACGTCCAAGTATTTCACCTTGGGGAGCACTAGTACTTTTTGTCAAAAAGAAGGATGGAACATTAAGGTTGAGTATTGACTTCCGACAGTTGAACAAGTACACTATAAAAAACAAGTATCCTCTACCCCAAATTGATGACCTCTTTGATCAGCTAAGAGGAGAAAAGATATTCTCAAAAATTGACCTGAGGGCAGGATACCATCAGGTAAGAATCAAGGAAGAAGACATTCATAAGACATCCTTTAGGACCAGGTATGGGCATTATAAATTTGTAGTGGTGCCATTTGGACTGACCAATGCACCAACTATCTTCATGTGCTAAATGAACAACATATTCAGAAATTATTTGGATAAGTTTGTCATAGTATTCCTGGATGACATACTTATCTATTCTAAGTCTGAAGAGGAGCATGAACATCACTTAAGACTGGTGTTGCAAGTACTGAAAGAACATCAGTTTTATTCCAATTTGAGTAAGTGTTCTTTTTATCAAAAGAAGATCCATTACTTGGAACACATTATTTCAGAGCAAGGCATAGCAGTAGATCCATGGAATATCGAAGCCATTAGATGATGGCCAACACTAAAAAATGTGTTAGACATTGGATATTTTATGGGATTAGCTAGCTACTACATAAGGTTCATAGTAGGGTTCTCTAAGGTTTCTCATCCCATCACTTCTTTTCAAAAGAAGGGAACTAAAATTGAATGGACACTCAAGTGTGAAAATAATTTTAATTTGTTGAAGGAATTACTTACTAGTGCATTTGTGTTAAATATCATTGACCCAAATGAAATTTTTGTGGTATGTATAGACGCATGTAAGGAAGGACTTAGGGGATTCCTCACGCAAAATGGACATGTCATTGGATATGAGTCCAGAAAGCTTAAGGAACATGAGAGTAACTATGCCACGCATGACTTGGAACGTGTTGCCATTGTTCACGCCTTGAGGATGTGGAGGCATTATCTCATGTGGAAGAAATTCGAATTAAGGACAGACCACATTGGCCTGAAGTATCTTTTTGAACAACCAACATTGAATGCCAGGAAAACAAGATGGATGGAATTTTTAAGTGAATATGACTTTGATATCAAGCATATCAAGGGAAAGGAGAATAAAGTTGTTGATGCACTTAGTAGAAGAGTGCATATCATGCATGCTATTTCTTTCAGTATACATCAGTGAGACTTGAAGAACAAAATTTTAGATGGTCTTGTTACAGACCAGCATTACCTACAGGTAAAGGAAATCTTATAGTAAGGAGATGTACAACAGAAAATAAAGGAGTATGAGATAAAGGAAGACGGATTACTCATGCATAAAAATAGAATCTATGTTCCTAGTTCTGGAGAACTGGGGAATTTGGTACTGAAGGAAATGCATAATGTTCCTTATGTTGGACATCCCGGTTACCAGAAAATGACTACAGCAGTAAGAAGCTAGTTATTTTGGTTGGTAATGAAGAAGGATGTTGTTGATTACATCGCTCGATGTATGGAATGTCAGAAGGTGAAGGCTAAGCATAGGCACCCAGCGGGTTTGCTGCAGCCATTGCCAATCCCAGAGAATAAATGGGAAGTGATCACCATGTATTTCATCAAAGGATTAACCAAAACGAATAAGCAACATGATTCAATCATGGTGGTGGTTGACAAATTAACAAAGGATTCTCATTTTGTGCCTATGAAGACAACACATACAGCGGCTAATATTGCAGAAATTTTTATGAAGGAAATTGCTAGGTTGCATGGGATACCTAGGACAATCGTCTCAGACAAAGACACGAAGTTTACCTCCAATTTATGGAAGGGATTGTTTAAAGGATTTGGCACAAATATAAACTTTAGCACCACGTATCATCCCCAGATAGATGGGAAAACATAGAGAGTCAATCAAATAATTGAAGATATGTTGAGAATGTATGTGATGGATAAGCCATCTAAGTGGGAAGATTACTTACACTTGTTTGAGTTTTCATATAATAATGGGTATCAAACTTCTTTGAGAATGAGCCCATTTGAAGCCTTGTATAGTAGGAAATGCGATACTCCAGTAAGTTGGGACAACCCAATAGATAGAGTGGTACTTGGGACAGAGTTGCTCAAGGACACGGAAGATCAGGTGATCAAGATCAAGAAGAATTTAAAGGCAGCTCAGGATAGACAGAAATTTTATGCAGACAAGAAAAGGACAGCTAGAGAATTTAAACTAGGGGAGCATGTCCTTTTGAAAGTGAAGCCCAAGAAAAGCTCTTTGAAATTGGGTAGTTGTACAAAGATGGAAGCTAGATTCTGTGGTCCATTTGAAATATTGGACAGAATAGGGCAGCAAGTTGCATACATGCTTGCATTGCCTGCTTCCATGAATGTGCATAATGTATTTCATGCCTCTTTACTAAAGAAATATGTACATGATTCTAACCATGTTATTGATTTGCATATGATTTAGGTAGAGATAGAGGGATATTTTTAGGTTCAGTCAGTGCAGGTATTGGACAGAAAAGTCAAAATGCTATGAAATCGAGTTATAAACCTGGTAAAAGTTCAGTGGGCCTGCTACGATCCTGAAGACGCTACCTTGGAGCATGAATATGCCATGCGGGAAGAGTACTCGTAGATTTTTGAGTAAATTTGATATTTTGATCTCTATTTTGTATATGCACTGAGGACAGTGCCAAAATAAGGGGGAGGGGATGTAACACCCCAAATTTTGAAAACCCATTTTAAATAATGTATTGTTACAATGCTGAGAGGCCAGGGTGCCCAAACAATTATTAATAGACCAGTGTGCCCAAGACATATAATGTTTTTTATCATTATTAATAATAAATACATGGTTGGCTATTAGACAGACAAGGACTAGAGTTATAGGGGGCTATGATTCCACAATAGAAGGGGCTTGAGGGGATAAGTGTTTATTCCTTTTTTAATTACCCCTTTTTTTCTATGGGAGGGGATCAGCTACATGAGCTTCATGGGGAAGGCCAAGAGGTTCTTGATTCCCCACTAAGTTACTTAAACCTGCCTCTGGTCTGATGGGGGGGTTCGACTGATGGCTTGTTCGCTTCTTTCCTGTACGTTCATTCATTTCCCTCACGCACTTTCATGCACCCACTTACCCATTCCTTGATCCATCCTCATTTGTGTCTTAGCATGGAAAAGGGAACCAAAATGCTAAAGAATTAACCATGGTATGGTGGGTTGTAGTGGTCGTTGGTGTGATCTGGCCGTGACTTGAGGCCTTCATGTCTGAGATGTGTTGGCCTGTGTCTAGCGTTTCTCATAGATGCGAGTCCTGAGAGTTCCAGCATTGATATTCTGGACCAGTTGCGTTGGAGCCCGAATAAGGAGAAGGATTTCCTGAGGGATTGCATGGCATAGAAGGGTGGAGGTTCATTCTCTCGGGTAGTGCAACCTGGGTAGAAGAGAGATGGGTAATTGGATTGTTGTTAGAGCTAGGAAGCATGTGAGATCTTGGGTGCTGACTAGTTTGGGAAGTTGAGTAAAACTCTGAAACTGTCATTGTGGATTCATAGCCTTGGCTAGAGGGTGACGTTGTTGTTGAGTTTTGGAACAGTAGTGTCTATGGTTGGGTGGAACATCCTTGGTCTGTAGCCAGTTGGTGTCATCTTTCACAAAGATAAGTGCTCTCTGTTATGGTATCATTTACATGTATATGAATGTATTTCCGTTGTATATTTAATTATCGTTTAATTGAATCTTTAGACTATGCATGCTTGCTGACTACTATTGTGCATGTCATTAAAGTCTTTTCTTTTATGCATCCTTAAATTTTAAAAAGGTATCGGTAAGAGAAAGAAGTCCAAGGGAGGGCTTGAAGGTAGCGTACCATGGGCTATGGGTGGTTGGGTATGTTACAACATATTGGTTTAGTGGTATATGATAATTGACTGCATTTTGAACAGTTGGGTATGATGAAATAATGCATGTGTAATGAATGATAGTTCCTTTTACTTCATATAACTAAATAGATATATAAAGGTGATTTTATTATTGGTATGCACAATTTTAAAATTGGTTGTGAGCCACTGCAAGCGTGCAATAAAATGTAATGTGCATGAGAACTAACAACTTGTTTGGCCATGTGAATATGGAGATTGTAGGGATGACAATATTGGATATGGAAACAATATAAATCCATGAGGAAGACCAATGATTGTTGATAATAAAATATCCAAACTGTTATACTTTTGAATCTAGTTCCTGTGTTAAACATTTATGAAATGAAAATGTGGTATTGGAAATCTGTGGGTAACATATTTGAAAACGAATTTTGACGAAATCAATGTTAGCATATCATGAATTACTGTATGCATGTGATACATGTGAGATGATATATATATCCTAGAAGGACAGATGATGAATGTCAAGTTCGGAAAATCATGAAAGGGCCATTGTATGACATGAGAACCCTGTGGTATGCCATGATATCCATAGATGATGTTGTGTTGTGTTAACATGGGTCGGAGGGATGCTTCGACAAAGAAATCTAAAGGGATTCCTTGGTTGTAAAACTCAATGAAATTCTCTGGACTCTTCTTGTGCGAGAAATACTTGGAAGGAAAGATAGATTTCCCAAGGGACTGTATAGAAGAGAATGGGATGCATGAGCCTGAGCCTAAAAGGCGAGTGACCACAAGGAAGAGGATATTTTTATAACTCTTTTTATTTTATGAATATGATAATGAGCATAGTGGGTATGTCAAGGAAAATAGTGATTCAATTAAATGTGACAACCATACGGATATGGATCCATGAATTGCATAGATAACTATTATGCTAAAATATATATTTCCGACTAAATTATGAACAACCATAGACATTTATACATTGAAATTATGTCAACATTACATGTCATTTGAAATTGTTGTAGGCATCTTCTAAATGCCAAGAGTTTGGGAAAGGACCATACCAAGAAGAGGAAAACATTGTTGAAGCAGCTAGAAGATGGAAATGTGGTTGGTGTTGTTGAGATGCAAAGAACACTGATGATGGTGTTCATTTAAGGGGGAGGGGATTGTAATACCCCTATTTTACTCATTTTCTAAATGTAATTGTTATTATTGCCAAAACCTATTGATAGGCAAGTTATGTGTAAATTTTGAAAGATGATGAACTTTTGAAAAAGGATTCAATGTAAATATTTTTGTTGTTAATATAAAAAATATGTTGAATAACTATTGAAAGGGATTGCCTATACAAGTTATGATTTCATGAGAGAGAATGGTGAGTGGTAACCCAACCTGGCTGAGATGACCCCCATCAGGTTGTACCCTACTAAATTAAAATATTCAAACCAAAACTATCCTCTATCCCAGAAGATTTATTTACCAATCAAGCTAGTGGTTGGGTGGTCCTCCTAATAAATTAATGAGAGAATGGGAAGAGTACCCATATGGAAGTTTTTTATCTGACCCACAAATGTGAGGATTGGACCCATGAAAACTTACTACATAAGGAAAGAAAATAAGGAAGATTGTGGACACTGATGGGGGACACACATGGTTGGGTATGGAGACCAAATCTGAGCTGAGAAGAGGGTGTGAAAATCCTCTACTTCTTAGCAAAATAGAGAGAAGGAAAGAATTATGTTTTTTGGTTGTAGGAATCATGGGCAATTGTCGTCAAATTAAGATGATAAACAGGGTTGTAAATGTTTTAGTCATTGGATGAGAAAACACAAAGGAATTAGGGGGGAGGGTGTTGAGGGACTACTGGGCAGTGAAAGGCCTCCCTTGTGTTATGTATGTCAGTTTATATGGCTCTTTTTGGCAACAGAAAGACCCCTTGCTTGGTGGATCAAAGACTTGGTTTTCTAAGTTCCTGTAGAGGAAGGAGAATGTCCTTCATCTTTTCTCATTTGCTATGAAAAATAATTTCTCCTCATGGAATCATCTCTTGGCTTGGGGGTGGCCATATACAAGGACATACAATGACATTTATGCCTATGTTTGGGGGTGTACAACTACAAGGATAGATAATGAAAGTTGTTCCTATGCTTGGGTGGAAAGTGGCACACCCTTCAACAGTTTCCAACACTTTCTAGCTTTCAGATAAGTATTTTTGTGTTTAATTTTCTGCAATTGTTAAGTTCAACAATATCTCAAAATGTGTTCTAATTGGTTTGAATTCAGTTTCATGTTAAATGATGGCTTGAGAAATTTACATGTTTAGGAGAGTGTTGCAGTTGAAAATTTACCTTTTAGATAAGTATTTTTGTGTTTAATTTTATGCAATTGTTAAGTTCAACAATATTGAAAAAAAAATTCTAAGTGGTGTGAATTCAGTTTCATGTTAAATGGTGACTTGACAAAAATTACTTGTTTAGGAGAATGTTAAAACTGAAAAATTAGCTTTCGGATAAGTATTTTGTGTGTAATTTTTGCAAATGTTAAATTCGTCAATATTTCAAAAATGTGTTCTGAGTGGTGTGAATTCAGTCTCTTTTCAAATGATTTCTTGAAAAAACTATATGTTCAAGGGAGTCTTACAGCTGAAACATATTTTGTTGATGACTTTACCTATTGAATGTAGTTTCATTAAATTGATATCATAATGGTATAATAGTTTTCCTACCATTTCTATGCTAGCACAATATTTTCTTACTAATCACTCTCAACTCACTTGTAGGATAATAAGAATCCAAGCATTAGTAGTAAATACTAGGCCAGTATTGTCTTCACAGAACAACCTGAAAATAGGGAAATATAATTGTTGTTAAAAACCTAAAGATAGGTCAGATGGCCTTGGCCACTCTGCTGACCTGGGAAAATATGCTAAACCTATAAGTTAGAGATGATTTCAGACCTCTATTTGGCCTTAGGAGGATAGGCCAAACATTGAAAAGAGAAAAAAATATTTTAATTAAGAAAAGAATGGGAAATAAATCTGCAATTTTCTAATTGAAATAAAAATAAAAAAGCTCATGAATTTTATTTCGGTAATTATAAGAATATATTAAATCATGTTTTGAATAATTTAATAATATGTTCAAGTAGTGATATTGATACTCCTTGTGCTTGGCTGATTAAAAAATATGAAGAGAGTCGTGGAAAATTATATTTTGTTGTTTGCTTATGATTGTCTCTATTTTTAATGGTTGTTGTAAGTGATTAGTTTTAGCTCTGAGTAAGAACAAAGTGGTGGTAGGGAAATTGTAGCCTATTTGCATGAATAAATACCAAGTGTCACTAGTGAAGACTAAGTTGATATAGTATTCACAAAGAATCTGAAGAAAGAATGAATAATTTATGTTAAATGAGTGTTGTTTCCTTTAATATTGAAGTTGTATATCAATTATGGGAGGTAAGTTGTCCCTGGTTTAGGGTCAAGATTTAAGAACTTCTTGGAAGGCTTAGTTGAGTGCTAAATAATTGTGGGAGTATGGGTAAAATCTCTTAACTTCCAGCCAGCATGATGAGCATGATAATCTTGACAAGGTAGAGTCTTGAAATTACAAATGGACCATAATTATGGTCTTTTAAGCCTGGGCTATGTGTTTAAAAGGATAAAATATTTAACATCGGGAATATGAGAAATAAAAAGGAAAATCATGAATTTTGTGTTTTGTATTTAATTTATGTCTTATAAATACATGGTAAGAATGTAATTCTTACCTCGTTTTACTTAGTAAAATCGTTTCCAAAGGTAAATATTTCAAATGGTATATTTTTCCTAAAAAGTAGTACAAATTTGCATGATATTTGTTGTGGGGAAATAATACCCTACAGACTAGAAAGCTAGGGTTAGGCTTGCATGCAGATCATGACCCTAAAGAAATCACTTTTAACCTATCACCCCAAAACTCAAACCCCTTTTTCACATACAAGCATGGAAAAGACCTACTAACCTTTTTACTGATGTTTGGCATAGATCCTCCGTTGTGCTTTGTCCGCTTGCTTGCGCTGCTCCTTCCAAAGACAATCCTGCAATCAAGACAAAACACTATGCATGCATGCTATTTTTCTACTTGAGGGTTAGAGATTAAGCATAAATCGAATAAATCATATGTAACTCATGCATTGGGATGGGAAAAGTATTATTTTATTAATCTCAAGATGAATCAACTTACAATAATGATAGAGATCAACCACCGCTCCTTGATCCTGATCCTAGGCTCCTTCTCTTCTTTGTCCTCCAACTTCTTTGCTTGAATTCTCCTTAGGCTTGAGGAAAGGCTAAAGGGTTGGGACAAATGGATTCGGCAATTGGGCAGAGTTTATTTGCTATATTTTTCCTCCTTCCAAATAGTACCCCTACCCCTTCTTTTATAGGCTAGAAGGAGCTAGGGTTTTGGATGAACTCTCAGCCATGCATGGCTGGGAGTTTCAATTAACTGACCCATATATTTTTGTCCCGTCGGCAACTTTCCTGTTTTTGTGCTTTGTTAGGTAAACATGGGCTGTAGTAGGCCTTCCAGCGTTCCAACGCGTGCAGTAATAGGCCTGCCAGCGTTCCAACGCATGCAGTAGTGAGTTAGGGCATGTGTCACTTGATTTAAGAGGATTTTCAAGAGTTTATTCAGCATGGCTTTGGCAAGGAAGGGATATGAGTTGGCATGATGCCAGGTAAGCATGTGTGGTGCAATTTAGGGTTATAACAATATTAGGTGGGCAGTAAGTCCTGGTAAAACATAATTTTCATTGTGGGAAGTTTTGATCCCAAGAGATTTAATTTTCCAGAAATAATCTCAAATAAATAAATGTATGAGTTTATACCTTTAATCAGGTTTCCTGAGAAAAATTGCATGGATAAAGGAGGTTGGTAACTCCGGGTAATTATTCAAATTTACCAATTATTTCTTATTAAGTCTAAATATTAAGAGGAGGAATCCTTACATGGTAAACCATAAAATTCATTATTGTTGAAGGAACAAGTTTTTACGGCAACATGTGTTACAGTAGCAGGAGTTCCAATAATAGATGTTGTAGCAATAGGAGTTACAACAATAGATGTTGCAACAACAGAAATTGCAACAACAGGTGTCACTACAATAGGTGTTGCATAAGTGTTGTAGAAACAGGTGTCACTACAACATGTGTTGCAGAAGTGTTGCAACAACTAGTGCTACATAAGTGTTGCAGCAACAAGTGTTGCAAAAGTCTTGCAGCAATAGGTTCTGCAAAAGTGTTGCAATAACAGGAGTTGTAGCAATAGGTATTGCAACAACAGGTGTTGTAAAAATGTTATTGCAAATAGGAGTTGCAGCAATAGGTGTTGCATCAACAGGAATTTCAACAACATGTGTTGTAGCAACAAGTGTTGTAACAAGTGATGTTGTAGAGGTGTCGCAACAATGAGTGTTGCAACAACAGTTGTTGTAGCAATGGTTGTTGTAGAAACGGTTGTTGCAGCAATGGGTGTTGTAGCAATGGAAGTTGTAGCAATAGGTGTTGCAACAATAGGTGTTGTAGAATCAGGTGTTGCAGAGGTGTTGCCACAATTGGATTTTCAAAAATGGGATTTGCAACAATGGGTGTTGCAACAACTATTACAACAATAGGAATTTGATAATTATTCCTTATTAGGTTAAACCTGAAATATTTTTGGGTTGATGCAGATTGCTTGAGTCCAAAGATGCTCCTGTATCATGGAGTGACACATCACACTGTGAGGATGTCTATTTGTACCTCGGTGCCTTGAATTTTAAATATCCTTAATTTTCAACCCAGAATCATGATTGAGGAAAATTATATATCGTTGGAAATATCTTGATGAGTAGAAGACAATGGAAGCCTTTGATTGGGGTGTGAGTCTAAGGAAAAGAGGTGAAAATTTGTATACCCCATCCATTAGAAATAACTTAGGGGGTTGTGTCTCTTATAGATTCTTATCTATTGGATATTATGTGTATGAGACATCAATATCCCAATATGGGTTAGGCCTAGAAACCAACCGACCCATCTTTGTATATCTACTGCAAGGTGCTCTGGGTGCACAAATACATAATGAAAAACCACAAGATTTGAGACCACTTCTTAGCACGTCTCTATGAGCTCATATTCTACACACTAGCTTCGTGTATGACTAATCATTGGGAATAATCTAGAATATTGGAGACGGGTACCTTATGGAGCATGCAACTTATATAAGAGAGTATGGAGATAACAAAGCTCCCCATTTGCTCCCAAGATTGTTTCCTGGCCAATTAGTACTTCAGGAGATATCCTATCAAACTGTGATCTATGAAGTTAGGGTGGCATTATATGGAGACAAGAAGGATATATATCCCCCACTTCCATTGTGGGTCGGCTCATACTCATTCAGAAGCATTAAGCAAGCCCAAGCATAGGTCGACATACTGTTATATTTCCACTTCATAGAAGAATGGACCTAGAGACAAAATACAAAGAAATCTTTCAAGGAACATTGCAGTAATCATAGACACCCATGGGAGTACACTTTGGCCACATGGGAGGAAGAATAAATTCATTGCAGTGATCGAACATATGATGAATTTTTTTCTAAGAGGTAGGGAAAACCATTAGGTAGAATTGTTGATGAAGAGAAAGCCCGTGAAGAATCATGGAAAAGAGACAAAGAAGAAGAAGTAGTAAAGGAAGTTTTCATAACAACATCTACATGCTCCAAATCATTCATGGAGGAGGAACTAGTAGCTAAAAAGAAAAGAAGAAAAAAGGAAAAGGTCCAAAATAAGAAATAAGACGCTACTAAGAAGAAAAGAAAGATCGAAGAAGCCAAGGAAAATGCAGAAGCAGAAGTAGAAATAGTAGAAGTAGTAGTAGTAGAGAATGTGGGAGCAAAGGAATCGACGAAGAAAGAAGAATATGATGAAAGAGAAGAACAAGAAACAACTCAAAATGCCTTCATGGAAGCAGCAACAAAAATAGAAGTGGAACAAAGAGAAGTAGGAGAAGTTGCAGCTAAGGAAGCCAAAGAAGAGAAACATAAAAATGATGAAGAGGCTCTAAAGAGAGATGCCTTGCCTATGGAAACTAAACTCCCTAAAAAATCAACAAAAATTCCCAATGAACACCTCCAATACGATGGAATGGAGTTGGGGATTCACATGCCATGCAAGCCTAGAGAAGTGGTGAACCTAAAGAAGTTGAAATTTGGCAAAGACACTGGTAGAATTGTACAAAAATAGGTCAGGAAAGTTCCGGTCACAGGAGAAAATCAAATATCAGTCCTCATAGAGGATACAGTGGAAGAGGACATCATCCAAGACCCACTTTCCATAGCATTCATCAACATTTCCTTTAGCATAGCAACGAAGTGGAACCTTAAGAATCAGAACCACCAAAATGCAGAAAAGGAATCCAACATCAAAGAAATGGAATAACAACTCCAGAATGTGAAGAAATATGAGGGAAGCCGAAGTGAATTCAAATCATGTGTGGAAAAGGTTAGGAAAGAACTAGATGATACCATCATATATTTGTATTTCCATATTCATGTCTTGAAACATTTTTCACCCAACATAATAGATTAGCATAACAAAGTGCGGGTCAAGAATGCCTAAATAGCCACCATCCGGAAAGTCTTAGATGACATAAAAATATGGATCATTGAGAGTATGAATGCTCCAACCAAGATTCCCTACCCCTCAGAGGTGGAAAGAAGAATCGATTATGCTTCCCTTAATCAATACCAATAAGCTGGGAAGAGATCATAAAAGGAAATGTCAAGTTTGCTCGCAATATGTACGCAAATCCACAAAGTAGTGAAAGTATTGACACATAAGGGTCACCATCCTCCCATCAAGGAACTCGGGAAAATCATTTCAATGGATTAGCTCCTTGAAAAATTCCAACGACACATAAAATAGAGACGAGAGAAATTTGAAGAAACTACCAAAGTAACAATTGGGTTGATGGAAGAACACCTCATCCAACCAGCGAAAGTTCAAATGATGATTCAAGCATTCATGGCCACCTTGGAGAGAGACATGAAGACTCTTAATGAAAACTCTTCCTCCCATGAAGCATCCCTTAAGGAGCTTCCATATCATAGTATTATATCACTCGACGAACAACACAAAGTTTGGAAAACCTAAGACAAGAACCCATGAATAAGACAAAATAACAAATTCAGATTTTCGACAATTATATTCTATTTTTTCTTTTTCCAACTACCATCAGTTTCTTCATCATTCTTACACATGTCAATATCCTTCGAGGGGGAAGCTAAAAGGTTTTTGTAACTATTTCTTGTGGAATTAAAGAATACATTTTTAGCAATTACTAGAATTTATATAAATAAAAGAAGAGGGCCATTTTGACATGGCTCTTCAAGCATTGTATGTCATCCACTAAAATATTTTGGAGATATTTCTATGTTAACTAAAATTTAGAAGCCCTCAGGGCCAATTTTGTTGGAGAGAATAACTCTTGTAAATGGTGTTTGTTGTAAACTATTTTGATCCAACTGTGTATTGTTTACATGTGTTGTAAGATGTCTTTTTTTCTTATAGATTACTCTTATGTAAATTGAATTGTTATTGCAACTTTACTTATTCTTTCTTATCTTTTTCCTTGAGATTATGCATTGCTTATGTATGTGATAGCATGATTTAGAATAATCTTGTTATGTATTTGCATACATGTGTTGTCTAACTTTGTTTCTTCATAACAACTATCTTAGTGAAGTTATTTGCAGGGATTAGTTTCATTTTCAGCCAATCATTTGATTATTATGGATTTCTCCTAGCTAGGATATGATGTATTAGATTTATATCTTCATTTAGTTACATTGCATTTGGAATTTTCATTTTCATTCACTAACCATCCAATCACCCCTCATACCAGTCACGACAGTCGGGCCAGAATATGGATGGGTATCCTAAACCAAATGGTGCATAGTTAATTAGGACCATGTATCGAGTAGTACCCCTTATTGTTGAAGGGAAATTTTTTCCCATCAATAAAACTAGTTCTAGAAGGAGGGTGTGGTTTTTCATGGCTAGCATAAACCCATGACAAATGCTCGGCCATTCCCTTGAAAATATTTATGTTCAACAATGTTTCCCTCATATCCCTTCCAAACAAGTTGTTACCTTTGAATATTCAAATCCCACATTTGAGAGTGCTTCTATGAGTCTCAAAGACCAACCCAAAGCTTGGTATCCCATTCCAAATGAGGAGTTTTCTGAAACACATTGAATCACACGCTCGCATGCCAAATTACTTGGCCAATTTCCAACAACTTCAGCACTCCCTGGGAGGAGAGATACACGCATAAGATGACCTAAGAATCAGAACAATGTTCTTGTTGAATCCATATAATATCTGATCAAAACTTCTCTATAGGCCATACCCCTACCCTTAGACTAGATTCCTTCAATACCTTATGTTCCTACTCCTCTTGGATCGGATAATAATTTTGAAAGTGAACATTCAGGATCTGATTCTGAAGATAGCATGGGTGAAAATTGAAATAGAAGATTGTTCATCCCACCATGGATGTCCCAAGGTGTTCTAAACCTAGATTAACCTTTACATGACTTACCCAAATATCCAGAGATATGTTTCTCGAAATTCAACCCGAAAAGATACATCTCACTAGAAGATCATGCAAATAATTTATTTCTAGCCACCTGTCTCCTTGATGCATTTTACAAAGATTTTGTCTGTAGACTCGTTCCCTACATCTTAGATAATAAGGCTTCCACGTGGTATTTTAACCTCCCACCTAGCTCTATAACTAGCTAGAATGACTTCAAAAAATACTTCATTGGAAAATTTTGGGAAGAGAAAACTCCCACGACCCTATTCAAAGAAATAGTGGTATTAAATATGGAAAAGAAAGAAAAGAGTAAAGGAATTCAACCAATGCTTCACTACAGTCCTTAAAATATTCATTTTTTAAACTGCTCATTTGGAACCTTTGGTTGTAAATTATTATACTTCAACATTACTTCCCTCTATAGGTATGTTCATTAAACCATTTGGCAAGGTTTCCTTAGCCCAAAATTTTGAGTAAGCTAAAGTTGTTGAAAAAGAATTGATTTCTTTAGATATCCACCTTGCATATGAAGAAACCAAATCGTTTGGGAAGAATCCCTTACTCTTAACTAAACATCCTGATAAATAACCCAAAGACCTGGACAACATAGTTAAGTTGGTTAAGAAACTTTCAAATGAAGTAGTAGGACTTAAGAAAAACACTAGGGAAAAACCTTCAAATACTAGACCTTTCCATCCATTCTTTAAGAGGAATGTCAACCCGTCAAATCCTTCATAAGTCCCAACTCTTACTTTAAATAGGTATGACTTCGGCATGGATAATTTATGTTCATATCATTAATAGAATCATTTTGAGAAAACATGTCCTCAATGGGTCAACTCTATGAACTTGGTCATTAACCAGTTGTTAGATTAGCAAGAAATCAATGATGATCATACCAAGGAAGTGGAAAAGGAGGAAATCACTGAGGAAACCACCCTGGAATATTCCATGTTCCTATGGTATTGGTGTATATATTTATATAAGGAATATATTGAAGAGGCTTCCATAGGGGACACACAAATCATAAAATCCCCCCCCTAAGATTACAACTTACACAACAAAGGTGTTGTTCCCAATGCTCCCCTCCCCTTGAAAATTGGCACTCCTCTTAGAAGAATAAATCCCATTTCTCCTACTCAAAATGAAAGAACCAATACACCATATAACAACAAAAATAAAGTACTTCAACCCCAACAATATCTAGTTATAAACCCAACACTCCATTACCAAGCAATAAACCTAGCTCCTCATAAATAAGCAAACAACAAGTAAACCTAAAACTCATGCTTTGGATTATAATGTTGTTAAATATATTAACAAAACCAAAGCTATAATATATTTATATAATATGTACACAATTCCCCAACAATGTGATCTTATTCTTGGCACTTTTAACCCCAATGACCCTCAAAAGAAGACCATTGTTGTAGCCATTAACAATTTTAAAACTATTGAAGCAAAGGAAAAAAGTAAAGTTGAAATCAAAACTGTTATAAATGCAACCAGTATAGGCTTTCATTCAACATCCCATATCTCACCCTTCCTTCTTACATTTGAAATTTTTAAATTCAATGTGCATAACTACCTAGCATACTTTGGTGATTCCTCCAATATCATGCCATACTCGGTCTGCCAAAGAATCAATGATGTCCTGCAAATGAGTACTACTAGAATAATACAATTAGATAGATCAGATGTGAAAGTAAGAGGTGAACTTAGAGATGTTATGATTAGGATAACATCTAATCCTAGAGTCCATTAGGTCATCGATATTATTGTTGTTGACATTCCATAAAGTTATGGCTTATTGTTGAGAAGGGACTGGTCTGTAAAACTTCAAGGTTATTTCTCCACAAATTGATCTCATTCGTGGCTCCCATTGTAACTTCCTCCAACTTAACCAGAGAAAATTACTTATGGAAAATATGCATAAGTTCAAAAATTTCCAGTTAACTAAGTTCCTATATCTTATAAGCTATGAATTATACTCGGATTTAACTATTGTCTGATACCATATAACTAAAAGAATTTATGACATTCAAAATGATCATGAAGGTCATGCTCTCAATGAGACAAACCATACATGAAACCTCTTTTGTACTATGCATGAAAACCATTCATAGATCATACACAACATGCTTATCACTGCACACAGAAACTATCCATGGTGTACATGATGATTCAATATCCACGCAAAAATCTGTAATGTAAAAATGAATAGAGACAATGTAACTACCACACAAGATTTCACTCTTCAATCCTGATAACCTGGTTCTTCGACAGTGAAACTCCCACACATGAGTTCAGTCTTCAGGCCTGATAACCTGGTTTTGCATCAAGCCTGACAACTTGATTCTTCATGATATACTCACCCTCTAGGTTGATTCATCCCTTTCACTGTTATGCAGTTCCTTAGGTGGTCCATCATTTTCCAAGGTGTTCTTGTGCAGATGAGTGTCAACTTGCTACTATACTTCGAATACCAATCTACAACTTGTGGCAATCATCCCATCTACATCATATGCATGCAATTCAATATGAGACATCATGGTACAATTTCCAATTATAAATTTTCAAATATGTTTTATACGAGAAAACATAATTTCCAAAGAATGAATTTTATGCTCATTAATTTTGGCTTGTGAAACAGAAGGAATCGGCTTTCATTATGGTCTTACATCCATGCCATATCCAAGACCATTCTTCCTACAAATTTCTCAATTTTCACGCAACAATTTTTTTTTTTTTGCATATCATAACAATTATGTTGGTGCTATGCACAGTTTGTAAGACCCTAGGTTTGATTCATATATGACCAACAAAATTCACCAAAAACCGACCCTTTCCACACCACCTTCTTGCACAAATGAATTATCACCTGAGGTATCTATGGGGACTGCAAGAACCAGGTTTCTGTAGTATTGGGGGAACAAGAGGTGATCATTTGGTTCATTCTTTCTTATTATGTCAGTGTGCATGATTTGTTTCTTATTTAGTATTTACTTACTTAAGATTTAGATTTCTACCATCAATATCTTCTAGATTCATTTATGTTTGATGGATGTAATAATTATGATCATTGCGCAAAACATTCAAGATGAGATACAACTAATATACTATGAAACCATCCATAATCCATAAGAAAACATATTACAGACAAGAAAAAAATGATTCAACATCATCACTTATGTACTCCTTTATTCATTCTCCTTATCAACATATTGTTACATTCAATAACTATATACTCATCATAACAGAACTAAAATGACTTGAACTGAACCTAACATACCTACACCGAAGAACAACAAGATGAACATAATAGAACAGAATGATCACGTCTTGTTCCCACAAGACTGCAGAAACCAGGTTCTCACAGTCCCCATAGATACTTCAGGTGAGACTTCATCTTCTATAGTAGTTGATGCCGAAAGTGCCAGTGTCTGGTGGGTTTTGTTGGTCATAGATGAATTGAACCTAGGATCTTACAAACCGTGCATAGTGCCAACAAATGGTTTTGTTCCCAGGACCTGGAATTTGCAATTAAGGGGATGTTTTGGAGGTTGACTAAGAAGGAGATCATAGAATGGTTGGAAACAAAAGAATGGGAGTTTTCACAACAAAAGAACATGAATCCTCAGATGAGTGACAAGCAATAGATGCAGAGGTATGTGTACACATATCTACATGAAATTTTATTTGGCGAATTTCCAAATATTTGAATCGAGTGGCTAGAAAGGTTAGTAGAAAAAATTGAAAGGTATAGCATTGCAACATCAAGGAATTGGAATCTTGAATTGGTAAGACAGTTGAGTTTGGTAATTAACCCAACTGCTCGAGTAGTTTATTTTTTGTCGAATAGCATACTAGGGGGTTATGTTAAAGAATTTGCAGTAGATTGCATTCAATCATACAATATTGTAGAAAGGGAATTTTTCAAGTGTCTGTGTGGGAGGTTCTTGAAATCATTAGGTATGTGGATAAAAACTATATTGTGTGAAAATCACGTGATGATAATGGAATACGACAACTAAAAGGGCTTTGTGCACATAGGGGAGACTGGGGGATGACAGGAGGATTGTCTGAGAGGATGAAGGAATAAATGAAAAAGGAACTAAGGGAATGGCGATGCAAGAAGGAGGTGTACTATAGAAAGAAGACAAGTTTGGAGAGTTGCATAGATGAAGGAGGTACAAGAGGAAAAATACTGGGGCTGGGAAAGGAGAGCCGCACAGTGAACTAGAGGAGAGAGAACCTTGCACACTAGTATGAATAGTGAAGATATTGTATATAAGAGGAGAAGAAGAGGAGTTCCAATCCAGTCTATTAATAGAAGAACCAGTAAGTCCTACTTAGACAAGATCTTGTGTTGAATCCATCATTCCATGTGTGTCACCACAATCCGAAATAACAGTTGAAGACTTTTCAAGATCCATTGTAGTTAGTCAAGGAGGACAGAGTAGTAGCATTCAGAGTAGTGCGCAGAGTCAAATTCAAAATTAGAGTCAACCAACATCACCAAGAGGAGGGATACACAAAGCAACATGGTAGGGGTAGATAATACTCTTAAACTTCATGAGTCCTAGGGAGTGGGGTCAGAGGATCCAGAACAACACTTGATTTTTTGAGAAACAATTTGGGATGCCAAGAACATACAGGATCAGGTTGTGAATATTGTGCAGTTAGCGAAAACATTTAGGGGTCATGCACTAGTATGGTATATGAAGTTACATATTATCATGCCTACAGGACATGACATAAGTTTCGTAAAAATAAAGAAAGTGTTGTTGAAAGAGTTCAAAAATCTGAAGTTAGAGTTGCAATACATCAAGGAATTGAAGGAGATCAAACAGGTGCAAACAGAGTTAGTATGGGAGTTTGATCAAAGATTTAAGGATGTGATGGCTAGACTGAATTTCCATATCCCAGAACAACAATATAAAGAATTGTTCATTGTCGGGATTCTACAACACATCTACAGGCCATTGATTCAACAAAAGGTTACTTTGCATCCCAAGGCCCTAGAAATTGCAATGAAATTAGAGTCATCTCTAGTAGGATACAATGGAGGAATGGCACAAGTTAAAATGCATTTGGTTGTGTTAATGATTCAACTAGAAGACATGAAAAAGTGTAATACCCCAAGGTCGAGCCCCTACTGAATTGTAATGATGTTTATAGTCTAGTGAGCCAAGTGTTTATAAGTTGGGTGTTTATTAGGTCAGAAAGCCTAGATGATAAAGGCCAGGGAGCTTGATTTTGTATATGTAAATACTCACATCATTAATATAATCACATTGTTTTGTATAGACTAACCACGAAGAAATAGTTATGGGGGACTAAGCTCCACTGGTAAGGGAAAGGGAATGGGGCTAAGAGGCTAGGAAAAGGGATAATCTAGAGGACTTATCTCTAAGGGAATAATATTATATTATTATTTACTAAAGACTAAAGTTTGGTAAATAAATAAAGTTATCATAAGTTCATGTGGGAAGGGCAATGAAAGATAAGTGGAGCTCATGCAGCTTCATGAAGACAAGTGTCTGATTTGGGACATGTTGTTTTATGTAGGGAAAACAGTTCATTGTAGGGTTAGTCAACCATTCTAGCCATGATCCCCATGAACGCACACACTCAGACATTGAGCATTCAGGAAGCCATCCACTTTCTCCATCATGGATCTCTGCAACATTCATGCAAGCTCTAAAACCTGCAAAACCTATGAAGCTAACCCATTTTTATCCTGTGAATCATAGAACGACTATGCAGTGCCTGAGCCATATTGCCCTCTATCCATTTTTTTGTTGTTTCCCACGTTTTACTCTGGACTGGTGTGGCTTGTTGTCATTACTAGAGCCATACCTAATTTTTTTGTTGTCATTACCCTGACTGGATTGTCCTGGGAGCTGGATTGAAGAAGCAGGTTGTCAGGTCTATGAGAAACTCTCTCCAGGTGAGAGAGGTTGTTGGAGAATTGATTTTCCCAGAGGGAGACTCACGACAGTTGTAGTTCTATGAGAATTTATATCATGCCTATTGTTGAAGCCCTGGAAGGAGAGTGGGGGAGTCGAATGATTTTCGAGTAGAGAAGTGGCACACTCCCTGGGTTGGAAAGGCATGTGGGGAATGAGGGACTATAATATGTGGACATGAGTGGAATCCTAGGGATAGAGTCCTTCCTATAGACTTTGTAACCTCAACCTAGCCTAGGATTTCCTTTACCCTGGGTGGAGTTTAGTCCCATCTCGGGGGTGACCCACTGTTGAGAGTGATGAGTAGCATGGTATAAGGTTGGGAGCTTATTGGAAGGTCTACACATAGTCGGTGGCCTTAATAAAAATATAAGTACCATTTCTATGTTAATTTTAAGCTGTGTACCATGTACATGTCTTGATATTTATAATATTGCCTGTGTAAGCTGCTTATAAAAGATTGTTGTGATTTCCGCATTAATGGTGTATTAGTAGAATGCATATTATGTGTTTAAGTTTATATGTATGGTGTTCCACAAAGCGCTTTGTGTGCCATAATCTAGCGGGCCTATGCCTGGGCATGGAAAATTTTGACTATCAGCTACAAAGTGAGAAGTTTTTATTTCAAGTGACATTGCCCAGAAGAAGGTTGGGGTGTTACAAATTGGTATCATAGCTAAACATAGTATTTTGTAGTAGCATGGCTCGTCTTGGGTGGTCTGGGGACACCCCAAATTGGTATTAGAGCCCAATGTTTCAACAATGAACTTGGATGGGCCACGAACATGGAATTTGGAGGAAAAATTCCACAAAGAATTTGATGTATAGGGTGTCAGAGAGGCACTAAGAGAGCTCCTGGGTGGTAATGGAAAGCTCAGGAGGTATAGTGGTTCAGGAAATTTATCAAAGAAAAGAGACTCTGATAACCATGGGTTTGGAACCAAAAAAATTAAATTTGAGTTGTAGTTTCTATTTGGGAGAAGGTAGACCCTTCACAACCATCAGATCTAGAAAAAGGATAATGGTGGTTAAGCACCAAATTCCTCCGGACTTCTCCACTCTAACCGATTGAAGTTCTTGTCGTAAAAGAGGAAAATCCCTAGAGCTCTGAAGTTAGGGAGTGGATCTACTTCATAGATCACTGGGATGAGTACTTGATCATTGGATTTGGCTAAAGACAGATCTGATCCATCAGATCAAGCACGGATCATGAGGTGGGGCACAGTGGTGAAGGTTATATCCCAGCCGTCAGATCTACATGCAAGCGAAGTGTGCCATAGATCTCACGACAGTTCCGAGGTTTGGCACTCCGGGAGAAGTGATTCCTTAAGTTGTAAGGAGAGAAATATCCTGAAGTCCCGAACTCTGGAGTTAATCTGGACCGTCTTTTATCAGAGACATGTGTTAGAAGATTACCAAGTGTTTAGAAGTTTGGCAATTTGACACTCTAGAAGAAATGGTTTGTGGTTGAGAAGGAGGAGGATATCCATGAAGTACCGAAGAATCGAAGTGATTTAACATGATGATGTCACTGGGGGTGACATGGGAGTGTTAAGAAACTTAGAGTTCGGGAGTTTTGGGGTGTGCAGATGTGAAATTCTCCAAAATCTTGGAGCCCCGAAGCTCTGAAGCTCTGAAGTCCCAGATCCCTGAAGCTCTGAAGCTCCTAAGTCCCAAAGTCTCATAGCCCTAAAGTCCCGAAGCTGTAGAAGTGACGTGGCATGATGGCATCGCTTAGTGACGTGGATCTCCCCTAAGCATGCCATGTATCATATGATTTTTTACTTTTTACAAACCCTGTTGTACCAATGATGATTCGACACATGTCACTCGATGATAAGGCCACGTGTCACCCCTTGTTTCTAACACATAGCACCCCAGGTGTGCAGTACTAAGTGGACCCCAGGAGTTCTCCAATTTGGAGTTTGAAAGCAATGAAGTGTGAGGAAGGTGAAACCCCCGAAGCTCCAAAGAGCAGAGTAAATCCTCATTGTTGATCAAGAGAGGACACACAGAAATAGATCCCATAGTCCATAGACTTGGCACTCCAGAGGATTCAAGGCATAAGCAATTGAGGTCGGGGACTTCCAAAGGCCCGAAAGCCAGATTCCATCTCGATCGTTGATCACAGAGGATGTGTCGCGCCAGATCCCAAGGTATGAAGACTTGGTACTCTAGAGGAATTGAGTTGCAGGTTACTTGAGTCGAGAACTCTCGTAGGGATAGATTTAATCTCGACCATTGATCGTGAGAGGACACGTAGAATAGATCAATGGATGGGAACGATTGTGGAAATCCAAAGGTAAATTAATGAGGGGTTATTTCACATTCCACAATCAACCAGTATCGTAGATCTCCATCAGGAGGAAGATCAATGGCGGATGTTGATTTCCTCTCCATCGCACATCTTTCTATTGTGGAAGTTGGGGTTGTTGTTAAACCATGAGCATGTTCGAGTTCCACAATTGACTAGGACCGACGATCTTAAAGTGATCGAAAAATCAACAGTTTATTCATTTATGGGGAATTGGAATTTTGGAGTTGAGAGAACCTCATAAATTCCAGAGCCCCGAAGTCCTAAAGCTCCAAATAAGTGCATATCTATTAGCGTTGGGTCACAACTTGTGGTCACATGAGATTGGGGGCAGGGGAAAAGGGGATAAATGCCTGAAATGTTTTTTAAGAACATAAAAGGGCTTAAAGAAGAAGATCGTGAGGTTCTTGATTGTTCAAACTACACCTAACAGAGTAAGAAGTATTGCAAACCTGAAGAGGAAATCTGACATGGATCAAGAGCCAATTCGACTCTAAGATGAAAGAATCCATGTACAGGGATTACATCACTGAAAAGACAAATTGTTCAAGTATCCATAACTTCCTTCTCAAAACTCATAATTGAGCATGGAAGTAGGCATTGGAAAGGTATTGAATAGTAGAAGATAACTGATCACCTAGAAATTGGATCTGAACTATCAATTTCTTAGGAAATAAAAAAAAATGGAAGTCTGATATATATTATTGAACCAGAATGGTTCAAGTTTTAATGAAATTATTGAGACAATTAGCCTAACAAAGTTTTTTTGGCTGCACATTTTTCATAATTAACAACAAACTGATATGATCATATCAACAGAGTGGACATAGAGATGGATGATACACATGGGGATTACAACTAGGAAGATGAAATACGAGGAATGAATTTCCAGTTGGGTATGGAAGGAAAAAACTCCAATGGACATGGAGAAGGAAAGGATGATAACATGAATATGGTAGAAACCATTAGAAATTTGTATAAATATGTCCAGAGTCACAAAGATAATAATGAAAGGCTTATGAAAGCCAAAGAACGGCAGGAGGACTTCAACATGAAATTAATACAAATCCTGGACAGAATTGAAAAGAAATTGGATAAGGAGAGTGGCTCCAGCAAATCAAGAAGCCATAAGACCCTTGAGGAAAAAGGAAGATCTAGGAGTGATAGCAGACATCACCATCACTCTCAAAGACAATCCAAAAGGAGAGAATATAACATCTCAAGTCCATCCCCTTCCAAGAAGCATAAGAGGTCTGGGGTGGATGAACTGAGAGAAGAAATGAACAAGATCAAACCTCCTACTTTTGATGGAGAGCACAAGAAAGTTCAAGATGTTAATACATGGTTGTTAGGCATGAGAACATATTTCCAACTTCATAATTATTCTTCTCATGCGGAAGGAAGAATTTATATTTATCAGCTGAAAGAAAAGGCATCTTTGTGGTGCAACCAACTTGTGTGGGTGAAACACATTAAAGAGAAAAATGTGACTTGGAAGGAATTCAAGAAGCATTTTGAGACGAAATACTTAACCAAGAGGTATTATGACAAAAATATGAAATATTTCTTTGAACTCAAACTAGGCAGCATGACCATTGATGAGTATGAAAGGAGATTTTTAGAATTGGTGAAGTATGTCTCCTTCATCAAAGATGAATTAGTTAAGATCCAAAGATACATGAGTGGGTTGTCATATTTCATCAATTTAAAATTCAGTATGATTATCCTAAAACCTTGGAGGAAATCATAATCCGAGCTAAGTGCTTATATGATCAGAAAAAAAGAAATCCTACTTTCCAGAAGGCTTGGGAGGACAAGAAGAAGCTTAAGAAGGAACAAAGGAAGAAGGGAAACAATACACCCTTCTTCAGAAACAGTTCTCAGGTACAACAAACCCTTAGAGAGCCCAGAGTGACTAAGACAGGTGGGAAAATTCCAAGATAGACACCCATTCAATGTTCGGGTTGTAATGTAGACCATAAGTATAGAGATTATCCACATAGAAGTGATAAAGTGAGATGTGTCCACAATGTACAACAAGCTGAAACAGTGGAGGACATGGGAAGAAGTGGTCCAAGGATCTATGCATCCCTGGACAACAAGCAAGCATAATTTCAATAACACATGATTAAAGTAGAAGGTATGATTAATAACCATGCCTTTACTATTTTGATAGATTCGGGAGCCATTCATAGCTATATAGATCCTAAGGTAGTGGAAATATTACAATTTCCAAGAAGAAAGCATTGGAAATCTTGGCTGGTGTAGCTGATATAGGAGCCAAGAGAAAATTTGTTGATATGGTTAAGTCATGTCCAGTGGATATGAACGGGCTAAGTACTAAGGAAGATTTGAACATCCTTCCCTTGGGTTCATATGACTGTCTAATTGGTATGGATGTTTTGGACCAACACCATGCTAACTTAGACTATCATAACAAGGAATTTTCTTTCTTGAATGAGGAAGACAATCCAAGAACATTCCAAGGAGTTCCCAGGGCAGTTATTGTTCAGGAGATCTCAGCAATGCAGCTAAAGAAGTGTTATAGGAAGGGCTACCAAATATTTGTATCTCATATGGAGGAAGTACCTAAGGATAAGATGCAAAATATTGAGGATCGTGCAGTCCTGAAATATTTTGAGGATGTGTTCAAGGAGATACCGGGACTACCCCCCGTTGATGATGATTTTGGTCAATAGTACTTAGTCGGGAAAGCGTTTCCAGGATCCCTCTCAAAGAACACTACTTGCTCAAGGTTTCGCTTGTTCTCATTGGACTTCGCGCAATGTAATCGAAACTTGACTTATTTTTAAGTGAAACCCTTTTCTCACTCTTCACATTTCAAAATACATATCAATTGTGCTCTTATTCTTTTCCTCATAAATCACCCTCCAAGAATAAACTTCATGCCTCTGACATCACCTTATAATTTTATGTTTTATGAATTATGAATTTGAGGTTACTCCATTCCCAACCAAAATTTCAAAAGTACATCATTATTTTATATTAATCCCATGATGTCTCACTTTCCAAGTATACCTCACTATCCACTCTCCATCTCCTAACCAAAAAATTATACCTTCCTTGTGAGTTGTTTCCCAACATCATAAAACATTATTGAGGCTTCCTTGTACAGATGGTTTTTATTATTATTTTAAGATCTAAATCCTATTTATTTTTTAAATTAGTTACTGAAACACTAATGACTAATGGTTCCCAGCCTCAGTCAAATAATTTTTCCTTGAATTTCAAACTTTTCTTACAAGCATCAGGAAGTTATCCAAAGCCACCAATGTAATGTGAAACCTCTAAAATGATGTCAGGCAACAAGAGTCTTGAAGGTTGTTATCTCTCAGGAGAGCATGTGGCTTATGATGTCAGTGACCGGATTCTAGTAGAAGTCCATTATGAATTGGTAGAGGGGAATAAAATGTGGGCTACATGCAGGTTCAACTAAGGAGGCATAGATGGAATAGAAAGGTATTGAAGAATCAAGATCCCGTAATAATCTCCATTGGTTGGAGGCGTTATCAGACATTTCTTGTCTATTAACAATATGATAGAAATGGGTAGCATAGAATGCTCAAATACACACTAGAACACATGCATTGCCTTATTTTGGGGTCCACTTGCACCTCCAAATACAAGGATAGCCGCTTTTCAAAACTTATCTAACAATCAGGAATCCTTTCGGATTACTGCAACAAGAGTTGTGTTGGATTTTAATAATTTTGTCCAGATTGTTAAGAAGATCAAACTTGTGGGGTATCCCTACAAAATTTTCAAGAAGACAACCTTTATAAAGGACATGTTCAAGTCAACACTAGAAGTGTCTAGGTTTGAAGGTGCTTCCATAAAACTGTTATTGGAATGTGAGGTCAAGTTAAGAAGGTTGTGAATAAAGGAGAAGGGAAAGAAGGCAGTGTGAGAGGTACATTTGAGGAAAAGATTCTCCTTGGTGATATTTTTTTATTACGAGCATGGACTCGAGTTGATATACCTCATTTCTTTAATCTAGTGGCAACTTCTCCTCAATCTGATGATGAAGTGTGGAACGACATGAAAATTGTGGCTGAGAACTGGAAAAACTAATGGAAAACCTCGATGGTTACTTTGTATTATTCTGAACTATATAATGGTTAATTTCATGTTAACAACTTTTTTCTATGTCCTGGTAACATATCGTCTCGTTGAGTTGACAAATAAACTAAAATATGCATTCATTCCAAGTAAAGATGACAAGCGCCTTCTCCATAATACAAGGGAATCAATAACCCCTTGCAGAGATTGGAGTTTTGGAAAAGGATGAAAGAACCAAACCTCAGCCATGGACTACATCATAACAGTGTTACTCTTATTCCATGAAGGTTGGAGTAGTTTTGCACTTGTATGGCTGCTTGCACACAAATAAGAGACCCTGAAAGTTGTTGCAGCATTTTCTTTGGAGAAAAATACATAAAGGATCGTCGAAACAGAGGAGCTACTTAAATTCCTTATCATTCCTCCCATAACAAATTCAATGCTATGAGTTATGATGAGAAAATTGTAAACTCACTATGAAGTTGGTTGGAATTTTTTCATATTGACTCAGGAATGAATTATTACACTGTTCAAATAAAATCCATTAGGGAGGGAGTCTACAAATTGCCTTCAATCAGAATCAACATGTTTGCCTCAAGGGTGTTCCAAGCTTAGAGAATGTATGATAGTGATAGATTGTGAGGGTGTCAGGTTCTCAACATTGATGGATATCATCACTCATTCATAGGTAACATACAAATTTCATTGTCTTGTCCGAGTGATAACAACCTTACCTTGGAAAGTTGAATAATTTTGTGGACAAAGAGTGAATGTTGAAAACCATGTTGAGTATTTTTATAGAGTGAGGCTTGATTGAAGCTAAAAATTTAGTCGAGAAGAATGAAGTGCCAGAAATAAGCAAAAGAGGCGATAATGTGATTCGAACCACGACGTATGCTTTTGTACATTCAGGATTTGAGTTCTCTAATGCTCTTGAAAATATCTACGTGCATTTTGGAGCATACAAGTTAACTGCAATGTCCACCTATGGTAGTGTATTTTACCTCTTTATATAGGATTCCAGTGAAGTTTATAATATGAATTGGATTTAGTTCAATTGGAATCAAAGTCTGGATCTGTTGATGGGCGAAATTGACTGTCCATCAACTGGAAGAGTGGAACCGGTCCGGGGTTGTTTAATAACCCAAGCCGTTTGGGATGAACCACCCTGACGGGTTTAGCGGCTCCGTTAGCCGATCTAAGGTCCTAAGAAACAAAAAGAAAAACTACTCTAAACTAACTAATCTAACTAAAACTAACTATTAAACAAACTAATCTAACTAAAACTAACTATTAAACAAACTAATCTAACTAAAACTAACTAAAAAGAAATAAAACAAACTAATAAACTAAACTAACTATTCTATATACAATCTACTATCTAATACTATACTAACTCTAACTAATTAAATATCTAACTACTAACGGAAATATAACTTATTCACAAACTGTACAATATCTACAGTTTACAGTTTTAAATAAAACCTGAAAAACACATTTGTATTCTGCCCTAAGACAGAGAAAGATATTTTTGTTGATTTTATAATTTTATGAACAGAAATAAAACAAAAACTAACTAAACTAAAAAACTAATATACTAATTCTAACTACACATCTAACTAAACATATATCTAACTAAACTACTTAAATTATACTAAACAAATTAACGAAAATAAATCACAAACTGACCTGGAGAAACGCTCCAGATTTGTCATGTGTATGATGATTGTCTTAGCTGATCGGAGGGAGGAAACCCGCTCCAAATTATCCAGGCGCTCCTTGTAAACAGAAAGTTGCAGTGCTCTTTAATATAATTACAAGACAAACAAGACATAAAAATTACAACAATCATATGATTTATAAATATTCACAGTTAGATAAACCTGTATGCAAAGACTTATACAAAATAATTCAATTGATGAAGAAGAGAAATCTGTCATTCATTAACTGAACAAAGTAATTTTTGTATTTTTTAAGTAATGAAAGAAATCAGATATAGATCACATTAATTAAATCACATCATTCTGCAATAGACTATGATAGCTAAAGTAGTCTATAATCAACTGCAAACGACATGCATAAACTTGAAACAAAAGATTGATATATTGAAAAGCGAAAGCTGTAGCAAAACATCAACTCCTGTCTCAGTTTGTATTAGAAATCCATAGCCTGGTTGTCCCACAAGTGAGGATGCCCCTTATTACACAAAGTAATGAGTATTTAAAAACCTTCTACAGGGTAAAACATCCCTGTAGAAGTTATCAAAACTGTTTACATAAAATCTGGGAAGATATCCCAAGTCTGACTAAACTAGGAACCTAAAACAAAACTAAATCACACAAATATCTCCTAGACTGTCCAGTATGTCCAATGCAATTCGGATGTACCTGAAAGGTGTTCAAAATGGACAAGTTGGAAGGGTATTTTATTAATAAAATGATAAAAAATCTAATTCTATAGACTAGCTACAGAATCTTGCGATTCTGTAGCTGGTCTAAATCAGACACAGAATCAGCATTAAAATCAACTCAAATCTCTTAAAGAATTAAATTCAACTTTCATCCAATAGCTATTTGAAAATGAATTATTCAAATTGGAATTGTTATACTAATTCGAGATCAAAACAAAACTAAAATCAAATGACTACATAGAAGCATATACTCTGTTTCGTTTATTACCACAAAATTGGGTGAACAGAATCATAATGAATAGTAATGAAATTGCTTCAAATCAAATTGAAATCGATATAATTAAAACAAATCATAGGAAATTGTTATGCTGCCTCATCAACAGGAAACACGATCAAATCCAAACAAGATCATTTTCAAATCGTCATAACTGGATTGACATAACAAACAATCTGTTCCATGAGCAAATCAAATCAAAACTGGTGCGTAAATTGTCACAAATGAAATCGTAACGAGATCAATCAGTTGGTAACAGAGTTCGTAAGATCTGTCCGATCGTTTGTTATTGGAAATTGGGGTAGACAAAATCATTCACGAAATCATTTCTCGAATTCATTTTGAAACGACTTTTACCCGAATTTCCTCATACGAATTTGACAGAAATAACATAGGTCAGTCTGGGTTAACAAACTCGTTTGAAAATTAAAATTAACAGAGCTGCAATCAAGTCTATTTTTTATACGAATACAACTCATAAAATCGATCATACTAACTGAAGATACACAACAATCCAATCAAGCGAATCGAATAGCTGGGGTTTAACATAGTTGTCATGAATGAAAACCGTTCCATGATTCGGGTGTGAATATCATTTCCAAAGGCTTAAATGAGAGTATTGTTTCCATAAAAATAGAGTCATTCTTTTCAAATTTGAAATGATCAGAGTTGTATTCCTGATTTAGAAAATTATATGACACAACATATTAAAAGATCGTAACAACCAAACTCACGAAATCGTTGGACAATCACAGCATACTAACCATAACGAAATCAAATCAAAACATGATCGTATTCTAAATCTAGCATGAAAACCTCTTGTTCAGATTAGATACAAAACAAATCCAATTGTAAGCAAATCAAATATGATAAAAATCTATCAATGACTAAACTGGGCATGAGCAAATCGTGTATCCAAATCGAAACTTCATTTATTTTTAGCAAAGCGAAAACAATGTACAGGATGAACAACATTGTGACAGAGCCATTTCAAAGGATAGACAGAGCTATTTGAAAGCCAAATTCGAATCATTATATTAATCCTGGTCATTCACAAAACTAAAATAATATCAAAATTCATACCTGTATGATGAGCAGACGGCTTGATCATGACATTTTGGAATTGACAACGGCTATAGTCGATTCAACATTCTTAAAAATCATGGAACCAGTAGTCCTCTGCTTCCTATCGGTTGCTTGAAGTTTGTCTCTTTGGCTGGTCAATACTGCAACTTGATTTTCCAACGATTTGATTTTCGATTGAAGCACATGAACATCCATATAGTATCATTCCAACCACACATCACATTGGTCACAAGACGACTGTTCGGGCTTCGAAAGTGCAGGTGAGGGTTTGGTTACATTGCTGATGGTTTCACTAGGTAGTTCGATCCCTGGGTAACTGGGATTGTTTCTTAGGCAAGGGGGAAGATTCGAAATGAAGTCATAAGGTGGCTCAGAGCACAGACCCTGTGAGTAAGGGTACTCACTAGCTAGGAAGCATTCTATGTCAGAGTCTGAATCCTCACTAAGGACTATGGGCTTCTGCTCAACACTAGGTTTAGGTTTATTCCTAGCCATTCTCGAGATAAGTCGAGCATTCTTTTTTCCTTTGCCATCAATAGTAGGGTTTTCCTTGGCCTTTTTGCTTACAGGATTTTTAATAGCCTCAACCTTCTCAGTTATAGCGTCGGGTAAGTCAACATCAGGTTCGATCGAAGGTTCAGGAGAGGGCAATAGAACATGGAAGGGCACGGGTGGCCCGACCTTAGCTTCATTAAACACAGGCTTGTCAATCTGGACAAGGTCTGTATCATCAAAACCATTTCGAGCGATAAAATCTCACCAACTATCACCGTGGAGACTTAAGTGATGAACAATGATGAGTTTGATTAGTCCATGGTGGAACAGGCTACTATCGGCCTTCTCCCTTTTAAACCTTTTTGACATTTTATATAGGCTACGCTGGAAGTAAAAGGGCATATTCAATGGATACCCTATAAAATTCATTAACAAACGCAGGTGGTAGAGAAAAATGAGTCCATATCAACCCTCATAGGTCAGGAATTGTTTAACTACTATCAAAAGGTCATGCCATCATGGTTTAAGCGCGGATATGGGCATACCTCTGTCACAGGATGTGACCTTTCACGAGATGAATAGAAGTGTCCATGGAACCTCTTCCACTTTTGAATTTTTAAACCAACGCTGGCCCGTGGATGGTAACCCTGTAGCAGAACTAATAAACTCTTCACTGATTTCCAACGGAATGTCGCCCACCTTGGCTCTACAGCCATCAAAAGTCAGGGTGAACTGTTGTGCAACAAATAAATTAAAACCCTCAAACCTTTTCACGAAGGTGAGCCAACCGTTATCCTCTAGGTCTTTCTGGGCATTGTCGAATAGTAGCAAGGCTTGGCTACCGTTCGGCTTGATTCGCACCACCGGTGCCATGGAGCCGAGCACACGGTGAATGAGCCAGGGTTTGGATCATAGCACACACAGGAGTAGAGTGCATGAAGGGTTACTCGGGCTAACAAAGGTGAAACAGGGATAAGGGATAGACATAAATGACATCGTGCGAAGGTGGTGGAGCTTATTTCTACCATGCATAATAGTTATTTCCAAGGTACAACCACTGGCACTTATAGTTGTTCAACCCACTATTGTATGGTTTAACAAATCATGTCACTTTCCCAACCAATGAAATCAATGCTAAGTGTATAAACCAACGCGCACAATGAAACGTTATGCCATAGTTTTAAAACCAAACTTACAAAACGAAACCAATACCAATGTTTTGACTATGTGACAAGCGATGTATCAATTCATATCAAGAGTTTAAGCAAGGTACCAATGCATTTTGAACTAGGTGTCATATCAAATGAAATATATCAAGGGTTTAACCATAACACCTATATATCTTTATGAAACCAATGGTCAAGTAAATCAAATCAAAGAACATATAAATCCAATTGCCAATGAATCACAAACTTAATCACTCATGAAACGAAACTACATGATCAATCAAAGAATGTCAAATGAGTGTATATCATAAGGTCTTKCCAACTGTATGATGATAAGTAAAAGGTAAGCACAATGGGCATATCGACAAGGAAGATAACGACAGTTCAAATAATGATTTTAATGCGACTATGAAAGACCAAGTTTTCACGCTTACAGTCGTGAAAACAAAAACGAAGGTAAATGTGCAAATGTTGCAAAAATAAAAATGTCGTTTATTTGGAAATTGCGACGAAAAATTGATGTTTGCAAAACATTGGTGTAGGTAGCTTATTAGTCAGTGGAAAATGTGAATTGGCTGCCAACAGGATCATACAGAAATGGGTGCAAGATTAATGTTATTGTTAAAAGAATTTAATAATGTTGAAAACAATTCTGGACATGACACGAGGATAATAAAAATAAATCATTTTTGTTTTGTAATATGTTAAGACATTTCCTAGACAGATCAAGTTAAGTTATAAAACTTCTCAACTAAAGGAATCATCAACCAAACAGGTTAAAAGAAGTAGCACCCAACAATTTCAGGAGGAAAACAATTTCTGAAGAAGATAATTTTAGAGAAAGAAAATTCTGAGAGAGAAAAACTTTGGCAAAATATTTATAGACAAGTATGCTTGGAATGCTATGAGGTCTGCTTCATTTCATTATTCTTTTACATATTTAGCAGGGATTGACGGAATCAATGGCATCAAGGGGTCTTGCAAAGAAATGAAAAGATAAAGTGAGGATGAGCTTGTTGGTTTTCATAAGGTAATTAATTTACTTGTCAGTTTGTTGTATTCAAGCTCGATTTTATTCAGCGCTAATCGGTTTCTGATATACAAGTTTTCTCCTTGTGATTCGTCACCATTGCTCCATTCCATCTTGGCTCATATTTCTTTTTCCTTTTCGCGCTTGGTCTTTCTATTGTAACATTGTTCTAGAATGGCTAAAGACCATATACTTGGCCCCAGTCTACGCATAATACAAAACAAAAGACTTTACATTAAAAATCTTATTGTTTGCATTTTATTTAGTTCTTTAAATACTTTTAGGATTTAATTTTTTATGTCAAATGTATAAACTCCAACATAAAAGTGTAAAATCATATATATAAGTACAAAAATTAAAAATTGCATAAAAATCAAATGTTGTTAAAAAATAAAATACAAGGCAAAGGACCCACGCTTGGACTATAGGTTGGAGGATATTTAGCCTAGAGCTCAATGTGTCTTCTTGTCTGGGGATTTAATCCTAGGGTGATATTTCCGTATCTTCTCGCCTAGCCCCACAGGAGGTTGAAATGTTGGTGTTGAGGACTCTTTAGTCCCTCGACATCAACATATTTTTGGCGACCATACTGGGGATGATCGTTCAATGGTTTGTTCCTATTTTTGTTTTAATTCTTTCAATTTTACTTTTATCTTTCTTGGACCTCAATGTCTCAACCGATTGGAAGATTTTTTGGTGGTTGTAACCCTATGGTTTCAGCTACTAACCCTGGGAAGTTCATTCACAAGTATGGTATTTTTTATTTTGAACAATACCTAAACAATTCCCCATGGTTTGTGCCCATTCCCTTGAAGTTCGCTCAGCCGATTAATCCTTTACCTCACAAATTCAAGAACCATTTTCCTCTCTTTCATGGCGATGGAACTGTAATGGTGATTGAACATATTCGTGCATTTTCCAATGCTTGCACCATTCTAGGAATAAATAATAATGATAGTTGCATTCTTTCGTTCATAAATTCACTTCAGGGTGATGCCGCCTCTTCATTTTCCAACCTCCCTGATGAATGCATCTCTACATGGTTTGAAATTTCTTAATGGTTTACTTCTACCTTTGGGCATTTGTACAATCCTTACGAGCATCTTAAGAGGTTTAACCAGTTACTTATGAAAGATAATGAGAGAATTCTTACATTTAACCTTCAGCTTATCAAGTTATACAATTTAATTCCTACTCCATTCTCCCTACCAAATTGGCCTCCATGTTGCATTACTATGAACTTCTACCTCCTCTTTACCGATGGCGGTTGGAATAAAAGAATGTTCAAAACCTAGAGCTAGGTCTATCCACTTTCCTCGACTTCGAAGATAAAATCTGTAGAACGGGTCACTCCTTTGGCGTTTATGATTCACACAAGGATTTGTTTTCTTTAATCCCCATCATTAAGAGTTTGCAAGATCGCATGTTCTTTCTTGAGTCTCAATATTCAAATCATGCTGGGAGTATATCTCAGGAGCCCTCTCTCCTAGGGCCTATTTATGTTGAATTCACTACTTGTGGTCAAGAGATTGGATGTGAAGTGGATTATGATTATATCATGATGCTTAATGATCAATCCACCTCTCACATCCCAGACATCACCCTTATTAAACCTTATGTAAAATCTCAATTCCAAGATCATTTGTCATCTCAATATTCTTATCCGCATGTATACGATGGGAATTTTGATTATGCAAATGAAGAAATCAATTTTGACTATGTCAAACCAATTTATGATACATTTGTATTCGATGATGATGATAATGAGTGGTCAACACAAATTGTTGAGGACCATCATGAATTTAATGATGCATGTGAGGAATCCTCTTTTGAAGATATTCATGAATTCAATCGAGACTTTATTAAATTATATAAAAAATTTGGTAATCCTTTGTTTCAATCAAAAGAGGTTAAAGAACTTGACACCATTGAGCATGTCCCTCCTAGGTACACTTTTTATTTAGATTATAGTGACTATTATAGGGAAATTCCTATGTTTTTTTAATCCATGTTATGAATCTTCTTTGCATCATAATGACCTTGTTCCTAATAGAAGGGTCCATAAAGATGATACTAATTTGTTTGTTGAATTCATGGATCATCCCTTTATGGTACAAATCCTAAACCCTAAATCTAATTCAATCAATACCTTCATCATTACTGGCAAACCATATGTTGGTTGGCATGTATTGGAGGTTCTTGATCGTTTCTTTTGGCCATTGATTAATTATTTCTCCACACCGAACACATATGTTGGTTGGCATGTTGGAAATCCCTCCACGCACAAATTTTTCAAACTCATTGGATTTGCATGCAAAGAAGGTGGCGCATTCCTTTATGCTAAATTTCATCCGACCCAAGTCCAAACTAATGATTTTATTCTCCTTTGTACATAAATAAACAAAATAAAATAAAAAATAATAATAATGATAAAATTTTATGGGAAGAGTTGGATTGGTTTTGGGTTGATTTCTCAATTACTCGGTTTATTTTCTCACTTTTATTTATTTCTCTTTATTTTCATTTTTTTCCCTTTTCATGGTCAGAAGTGATGGAGCAATGATTGGTGATATTAAGAGGAAATCTATCTCTATATTTTTAACTGATTGACCAAAAGTTGTTTTGGTGGGAAACAAACTTGCAGGTGGACCAAGTTTCCTTCTTTTGTCATAATCCCTCACTTTTATACCATGTGCTTGCTACGCGAGACATCCTCACTCATCACGTTCATCAGTCCTATCCCCATCTTCCTTCTTTCCCTTTCTCTGTCCCCTTCATTTTGAGATGCCTCCAGCATACACATTATGGATGCTCAGTGTTAAACTTGGGTCTTTCCCTTAACGCACATCCATGACATTTTTCTAGCCTTGTAATCATCTTGTCAAGTTTCAAAGAGTTGTCTCTTCAGGTTATAAAACAAGACCAAACCCCCTCATACTTACCACTTTTCATGAGTTATTCCACAAAATCCCGATCTATGAATCCATTGACCTCCATCGTTTCTCCCCCTATTGTATAGCCTGGTCCACATAACCCTATCGACCTCTTCTCATCCTTCATTGAGTCACCCTCAATCCTATCGTTACCCTTCCATCCCATTTCCTTCAGAGAATCAAGGATCATAATTTTATTTTTTAAGGCTTGCACGCCACTGTAAGTGACACACATATGTTGGTTGGAAATTGTTGACGACGATTTTTTTCAACAATACTTAGGTGACAAAGCATTGTCAGGCTCCCTCTCAAAGCACATTACTTGCACAAGGTTTCGCTTGTTCTCATTGGAGTTAGCGCAATGTAATCAACACTTGACTTATTGTTAAGTGCAACCCTTTTGTCACTCTTCACATTTCAAAATACATATCAATCGTTCTCCTGTTTTTTTCCTCATAATTCACCCTCCAAAAATAAGCTTCATGTCTCTGACATCACCTTATAATTTTATGTTTTATGAATTATGAATTTGAGTTTACTCCATGCCCAACCAAATTTTCAAAAGTACATCATTATTTTATATTAATCCCATGGTGTCTCACTTTACAAGTATACCTCACCATCCCCTCTCCATCTCCAAACCAAAATATTATACCTTCCTTGTGATTTATCTCCCAACATCATAAAACATTATTGAGGCTTCCTTGTATAGATGGTTTTTTTTTTTTTTTTGAGATCTAAATCATGTTTATTTTTTAAATTAGTTACTGAAACACTGATGACTAATGGTTCCCAGCCTTGTTCAAATATTTTTTCCTTACATTTCACACACTTCTTACAAGCATTAGGCAGTTATCCAAAGCAACCAATGCAATGTGAAAACTCTGAAATGATGTCGAGCAATGAGAGTCCTAAAGGTTGTTATCTCTCAAGAGAGCATGTGGCTTATGATGTCAATGAATGGATTCCAATAGAAGTCCATTATGACTTGGTAGAGGGGAATAAAGTGTGGGCTACATGTAGGTTCGACTAAGAGGCATAGATGGCATAGAAAGGTATTGAAGAATCAGGATCCCATAATAATCTCCATTGGTTGGAGGCGTTATCAGACATTGTCTGTATATTCACAAGAGATTAGAAATGGGAAGCATAGAATGATCAAATACACACTAGAACACATGAATTGCCTTATTTTGGGGTCCACTTGCACCTCCAAATACAGGGATAGTCATTTTTCAAAACTTATCTAACAATCAGGCATCCTTTCAGATTACTGCAACAAGAGTTGTGTTGGATTTTAATAATTCTGTCTAGATTGTTAAGAAGCTCAAAATTGTGGGGCATCCCTACAAAATTTTCAATAAGACATCCTTTATCAAGGACATGTTCATGTCAGCACTAGAAGTGGCTATGTTTGAAGGTGCTTCCATAAAACTGTTAGTGGAATGTGAGGTCAAGTTAAGAAGGTTGTGAAGATAGGAGAAGGGAAAGAAGGCAGTGCGAGAGGTATTTGAGGACAAAATTCTCCTTTGCAATATTTTTTTCTTAAGAGCATGGAATCGAGTTGATATACCTCGTTTCTTTAATCATGTGGCGACTTCTCTTCAATAAGGTGATGAAGTGTGGAAAGGCATGAAAATCGTGGTTAAGAACTAGAACACCTAATGGACAACCTCGATGGTTACTTTATATTATTCCAGACTATCTAATGGTTAATTTCATGTTAACAACCTTTTTCTCTGTCTTGGTAACATATCGTATCTTTGAGTTGACAAATAAACTAAAATATTTGTTCATTCCAAGTAAAGATGACAAGTGCCTTCTCCATAATAGAAGGGCAATGACAATCCCTCATAGAGATTGGACTTTTGGAAAAGGATGAAAGAATCAAACATCACCCATGGACTGCATCATAACAGAGTGTTACTCTTATTCCATGAAGGTTGGAGCAGTTCCACACTTGTACATTTGCTTGCACGCAAATAGGAGACCCCAAAAGTTGTTGCAACATTTTCTTTGGAGAAAGCTACAGAAAGGCTCTTTGAAAGGGAGGAACTAGTTATATTCCTTATCATTCCTCCCATAAAAAATTCAATGCTAAAAGTTATGATGATAAAATCATAAACTCACTACGAAGTTGATTGGAAATTTTTCCTATTAACTTAGGAACAAATGATTACATTGTTCAAATAAAATCCATCGAGGAGGGAGTCTACAGGATGCCTTGAATCAGAATCAACATGTTTTCCTCAGGGGTGTTCCGAGATTAGAGAATGTATGGAAGTGACAGATTGTGAGGGTGTCATGTTCTCAACATTGATGGATATCATCACTCATACACAGGTAACATACAAATTTTGTTGTCTTGTCTGAGTGATAGCAACCTTACCTTGGAAAGTTGAATAATTTTGTGGACAGAGAGTGACTGTTGAAAACCATGCTGAGTATTTTTATAGACCGAGGCTTAATTGAAGATAAAATTTTAGCCGAGAAGAATGAAGTGCCATAAATAAGCAAAAGAGGCAATAATGTGATTCGAACCATGGTAGATGTTTTTGTACAGTCGGGATTTGAGTTCTCTATTGCTCTTGAAAATATCTATCTGCATTTTGGAGCATAAAAGTTAACTGCAATCTCCACCTATGGTAGTGTCTTTTACATCTTTATATAGGATTTCATTGAAGTTCATAATCTGAATTGGATCTAGTTGAATTGGAATCAGAGTCTGGATCATATAGAAACAGGTGCAAGATTAATGTTATTGTTAAAAGAATTTAATAATGTTGAAAACAATTATGGACATGACATGGGGATAATAAAAATAAATCATTTTTGTTTTGTAATATATTAATATGTTTCCTGGACAGTTTGAGTTCGGTTATAAAATTTCTCAACTGAAGGAACAGTCGACCAAACAGGTTAAAAGAAGTAGTGCCCAACAATTTCAGGAGGAAAAAAATTTCTGAAGAAGATAATTTTGGAGAAAGAAAATTATGAGAGAGAAAAAGTTTGGAAAAAAAATTATAGAGAGGTATGTGTCATTTCATTCTTCTTTACATATTCAGCAGGGATTGATAGAATCGATGGCAGCAGGGGGTCTTGTGAAGTGGAGAAAAGATAAAGTGAGGATGAGCTTGTTGGTTTTCATAAGGTAATTAGTTTATTTGTCAGTTTTTTGTATTCAAGCTCAATTTTATTCGGCGCTAATCGGTTTCTAATATGCAAGTTTTCTCCTTGTGATTCACCACCATTGCTCCATTCCATCTTGGCTCAAATTTCTTTTTCCTTTTCACGCTTGGTCTTTCTTTTGTAAGATTGTTCTAGAATGGCTAAAGACCATATACCTAGCCCTAGTCTAGCAGAGACTTGTAGGTTTAAAAAATTCAAGAATTTGTATGGGAAACATTTTAAATGAAGATCCACTCTAAAATTGTGTCTTTGTTATTTTTTTTTAAATCCTCAATTTTCCTCATCTCTATTAATAGAACACTTAAAGTAAAAATAAAAGGGAAAATACCTAAGAAAAATTGAGCTATCACTATTGTAGCATGATGTACATAAACTTTCCTCACTTTGATTATAGGTGTAAGTTTTGTTACTTTAATTTTTTCCATTTATTTTAGTTCTATTCATATTTTTACTTAAATAAAATTTAAATGTCAACTCATCACACTATTTTATGAATAGTTTTGGTAGTTAATAAATTTCTTGTTAATAAGGTCTTCTTGTAATTATTCATTTTAATATTAGTTTCCCCTTGCACCCTAGTTTTGTTTAGTTACTTCTTGATAATACAAAACAAAAGACTTTACATTAAAAATCTTATTGTTTGCATTTTATTTAGTTCTTTAAATACTTTTAGGATTTAATTTGTTATGTCAAATGAATAAACTCTAACATAAAAGTATAAAATCATATATAAAAGTACAAAAATTAAAAATTGCATAAAAATCAAATATTGTTAAAAAATAAAATACAAGGCGAAGGACCCACGCTTGGACTATAGGTTAGAGGATATTTAGCCTAGTGCTCAATGTGTCTTCTTGTCTGGGGCTTTAATCCTAGGGTTATATTCCCGTCTCTTCTCGCCTAGCCCCATGGGAGGTTGAAATATTGGTGTTGGGGACTATTTAGTCCCTCGACGTCAATACCCCCAAAGAGAGATATTGATTTCTCTATAACCTTGATGCCTGGAGTAGCTCCAATATCAAAGACTCCCTATAGAATGAGTACACCAAAGCTGAAGGAGATGTGAATGAAACTTGAAGATATTTTGAAGAAGGGTTATATATGCCCAAGTGTATCACCTTGGGGTGCCCCCATTTTATTTGTGAAGAAGAAATATGGGACATTGATATTGTGCATTGACTTCAGAAAATTAAACAAAGTAACTATAAAGAACAAGTATCATTTGCCAAGGATTGATGATCTCTTTGATCAGTTAAAGGCTGCAAGGATATTTTCAAAGATTGATCTCAGATCAGGTTACCATCAAGTAAGGATCAGATATGAAGACATAAAAAAGAATGCCTTCAGAACAAGGTACAGTCATTATGAGTTCACAGTGGTTCCATTTGGGTGATCAAATGCACCAGCTGTTTTCATGTGCTTAATGAATGGTGTTTTCCAAGAATACTTAGACAAGTTTGTCATTATATATTTGGATGATATCCTTGTATATTCCAAGTCAGAAGAAGAGCATGAGCATCACTTGAGGATGGTGTTACAAGTGTTAAGAGAGAACCAACTATATGCCAAATTGAGAAAGTGCTCATTTTATCAGAACCGAATTCACTATTTGGGGCATATCATATTCGAGAAAGGGATAGCAGTGGACCCTAAAAAGATTGAAGCTATTAAAGGATGGACAAAATCTAAGAATGTGACAGAATTCAGATCTTTCATGGGTCTCACTGGCTACTATAGAAGATTCATTGCAGGGTTCTCAGGGATTGCTCACTCGCTCACTTCCTTGAAAAGGAAGGGGGTGATGTTTCAATGGACAACAGAATGTGAAAAGAACTTCCAGCAATTGAAGCAGTTGTTAACCCTTGCACCAATTTTGAGGATTGTTGATCTGGATCAATATTTTGTGGTTTGCATAGATGCATGCAAAGAAGTAATTGGTGGAGTCCTTAGTCAGAACGGATTTGTAGTATGTTTTGAATCCATAAAATTGAAAGAGAATGAAAGGCTCTACACCACTCATGATTTGGATTTGGAAGCAATAGTACATGCCTTGAAGAAATGGAGGCACTATCTCATGGGAAAAATATTTTAGTTGAGGATAGACCATAATGGTCTCAAATATTTGTTTGATTAGCCAACTTTAAATTCCAGGCAGAGAAGATGGTTAGAATTCCTCTGTGAGTATGACTTTGATATCAAGCACATCAAAGGAAAAGAGAACAAATGGGTTGATGCACTTAGCAGGAGAGTGCATGAACTGCATGTTATAGCCATTAACATGTATCAAAATGGTCTTAAAGGAAGAATATATGAGGATGCAAAATTAGACTTGCAGTACATGGAGTTAGTAACAAAATTGCAGCAAGGTAAAATGCAGCAAAAGGATGAAGATTGTAAGTTGGGAAATGGTGAAATTATCCTATACAAGAACATAATTTATGTACCCGATTCTCATGAATTGAGGAGTAAAATCTTGAAAGAGATGCATAACATACCTTATGTTGGACACCCAGGATATCAGAAAACCATTGCCGTTGTCAAGAGCCAATACTATTGGTTGGGCATCAGGAAGGAAATTGTCGAGTACATTGCTAAATGTCTTGAGTGTTAAAAGGTAAAGGATGAGAATAGACACCCAGTTGGGTTTTTGCAGCCATTGCCCATTCCTAAGTGGAAGTGGGAAGTGGTGACAATGGATTTCATCACCAAATTTCCCATAATGAGAAAGCAACATGATTCTATCATGGTGGTGGTGGACAAGCTTACTAACGCTACCCATTTCATTCTAATGAAGATTACTCACAAAGAAACCAATGTTGTTGATATTTATATGAGGGAAGTAGCACGCTTGCATGGCATTCCCAAGACAATTGTGTCTAACAGAGACCCAAATTTCACTTCAAAGTTCTGGAAGGGATTATTCAAAGGATTCAGAACAAATCTGAACTTCAACACAACTTATCATCCTGGGTGTGATGGGAAAATAGAAAGGGTGAACCAAGTGATAGAGGATATGCTAAGAACATACGTGATGGAAAACACACCTAAATGGGAAGACTATCTACACATGGTAGAATTTTCCTACAACAATGGGTATCAGGAATCTCTGAAGATGAGCCCAACTGAGGCACTTTATGGTAGAAAGTGCAATACACCAATAAGCAGGGACAAACCAGCTGATAAAGAAGTAGTTGGGCATGAGTTGCTTAGGGAAATGGAAGAGAACATATCAAAGATTAAGAAAAATTTAAAGGTTGATCAAGACAGGAATAAATGTTACGCCGATAAGGAAAAAATTCACAGAGAACTATGTTTTGGAGATCATGTGTTTCTGAAAGTGAAGGCTAATAAAAGTTCCCTAAATTTGGGAAATTGTTCCAAATTGGCAGCTCGTTACTGTGGGCCATTTGAAATCCTAGAAAGGATCAAGCCTGTAGCTTATATGCTTGAATTACCTGCATATATGACCATTCATAATGTATTCCATGTATCATTACTTAAGAAATATATACATGATGCTAATCATGTTATTGATTGGAATGTGATTCAGGTGGAGCAACAAGGCACTTTTCAAGTGTATCTGGTATGCGTTTTGGACCAGAAAATAAAGTAGCTTCGGAATCGAGCCATCGATATTATAAATGTCCAATGGACTTGGTACGGTCTTGAGGATTCTAGTTGGGAGCACAAAGAGGCTATGCAAGAAGAATACCTGCATCTTTTTTAATATTTTTGAAAATCTTGTTGTAATGTGTAAATATGATGCATTGAGGACACTACATAAATAAGGGGAGGGGATTGTAATACCCCAAGGATGAGCCACTACTAAATTGTAATGATGTTTATAAGATGGTGAGCCAAGTGTTTATAAGTTGGGAGGCTTATGTGTTTATTAGGCTGGAGATCGTATATGTTGAAGGCCATGGAGCCTGATTTTGTATATGTAAATACTCACATCATTAATATAATTACATCTCTGCGTGTAGAATGACCATGAAGAAAGATTTATGGGGGACTGATATCCACTAGGAAGGGAAAGGGAATGGGGCTAAGAGGCTAGGAAAAGGGATAAGCTAGAGGGATTATCTCTAAGAGAATAATATTATATTATTATTTCCTAAAGACTAAGGTTTGGGAAATAACTTAATTTATCCTAAGTTCCTGTGGGAAGGGGAATGAATGATAAGTGGAGCTCATGCAGCTTCATGAAGATAGGTGTCTAATTTGGGACATGTAGTTTTATGTGGGGAAAACAGTTCATTGTAAGGTTAGTCAGCCAGTCTTTCCATGCTCCCCATGCACGCACGCACTCAGACACTGAGAATTTAGGTAGCCATCCACTTCCTCCATCGTTGAACTCTACAATATTCATGGAAACTATGAAACCTGCAAAACCTGTGAAGATAACCCATTTTTATCCTGTGAATCATAGCACGACTACGTAGTGCCTGACCCATATCACACTCTATCCATTTTGTTGTTGCTTCCCATGTTTTTCTCTTTACTGGTGTGGCTTTCTTTCATTACCAGAGCCATACCTGATTTTGTTGTTGTGATTACCCTGGCTAGATTGGCCTGGGAGATGGACTGAAGAAGAAGGTTTTTAGGCCTATGAGCAACTCTCTTCAGGTGAGAGAGGTTGTTGGGGAAGTGATTTTCCTAGAGGGATCCTCATGATAGTTATAGTGCTCTGAGACTTCCTTTCTGGCCTATTGTTGAATCCCTGGAAGGAGAGTGGGGCAGTCGAAGGACTATCGAGTAGAGAAGGGGCACACTCCCCAGGGTGGGACAGGCATGTAGGGAATGAGGGACTATAATTTGTGGACATGGGTGGACTCTAGGGGACATAATCCTTCCTATATACTTTGTAACCTCATCCTAGCCTAGGATTTCCTTTACCCTAGGTGGAGTTTAGTCCCAGCTCGGAGGTGACCCACTACTGAGAGTGATGAGAAATGTGGTCTAAGGCTGGGAGGTTCATGGAAGGTCTGCATGTAGTCGGTGGCCTTAATAAAAAGACAAGTACCATTTCTATGTTAATTTTAAGTTGTGTATCTTGTACATGTCTTGATATTAATAATATTTCTTGTGTAAGTTGTTTGTAGAAGATTGTTGTGATTTCCACATTAATGGTGTATTAGTAGAATGCATATTATCTGTTTAAGTTTATATGTATGATTTTTTGCAAAGAGATTTGTGTTCCATAATCTAGCAGGTCTATGCTTGGGCATGGACAGTTTTGACTATCAACTAAAGAGTGAGAATTTTTTTATTTCAAGTGACATTGCTGAGTAGAAGGCCGAGGTGGAAAAAATTGGTATCAGAGTTGAACAGAGCAGTTTTGTAGTAGCATGGCCCAACTTGGGTGGCCCGGGGATGCCCAAAAAAGGGAAAGGATAATGAGAACAAGTTTGGTGTACCAAGTATAGAACTGAAGGACATCACAAGGAAGAATGCCCAACATTCGTGCAGTATTTAGCAGCTGGGGCACCAAACCCATTACCAAGAGGAGGGTATTGTGAGATTTCTAAGAAATGGGGCCATCATGCCACTTAGTGTCCATTACTACAGAAGTATCTGAGTACACCAAGTAATTTGTTTTGAAAATTCTTCAAATCAATGGGACATGAAAAGAAGGACTATTGAGAATTTGATTTAATGATGGAGTGCACATCATATATGTACAAGATCCAGGAAGAGAATGCTACAGTAGAAGCAGGGGTTCCACAATATATTGCTCAAAGAGGCTTTAATCCAGGAACCATAGGGAATTTTGGCAGAGGTCATGGTTGAGGAAACTTCGACAGAGGAGGAAGAGGGTCAATCATTTGTTACAATCGCAATCAACCAGTTCATTTATCCTGTGACTGACAGAACCTATGTACAACATGCATGTAATGTCGTTCATTGGATCATTCGACAAAGGAATTCACTCAACTAGTTGTGAAATGGCAAGCCAGAGGAAATCAGAACCATAATCAAAATCAGAATGTGTAGAAGATATCAGCTAAAAAATGACATGAAGAACCAAAAAATAGTAGTTGTTACACACAGAGGAGCTAGAACGGAGGATGATATGATGGATGAAAGAAAGAAAACTAAGCAATGGTTACATAAGTCAGAAGGTCCTATGCTAACGTTTGACCCTAAGCATGAAAGGGAGACATATAAGAAAGTGATAAAAGAAGTACTTAGATAGGATTGAGGAGCATCAACATCATTTTCACCTCAGATAGAAGATCACGTTATTCCATATAATCCAACTGGAAAGGTAAGCATGATGATACAATTCTTGAGGAGTTGTGTAGAGCTAATGAAATATGAAACTACACTGAATACATTATATGACATGATTGATCACTATAGAAGAGGAAATGAAACTCCCATTTCCCGGAGGATGATAAATCGGGTACTGCTTAGGAAGAGAACCAATGGAGAATTCATATTCAATGTGTAGATAGGGGAGTATGATGTGGATAATGTTATCTTTGACTTGGGGTTTGATGTGAATTTTTTACCTAAGAAGACATGGGAGTTGATGGGAAAACCCAAATTAGCATGGTCTCATGTTTAGTTAAGGCTTGTGAATCAGGACAAAATAGTTCCAATTGGTTGATTGACAGGAGTACCTGTGAACATATATGGGGTGCGAAATGCAATAGAATTTGAAATTATTGAGATCATGGAAGACAATCAACCATATCCAACATTGATGGGTTTGGAGTGGGATTTTGATAATCAGGAAATAATCAACTTGAAGAGGAGGGATATGACATTTGAAGTGGGAGATTTAAAATTTATTGCACCCTTGGACCCGACAAAAGGAAACAAGTACATAGAGCCTGCTAGAGGAAATAGCATTGATGACTTATATAACCTAATTGCATGGATAGATTATTATGTGAACCCAACTACAGAGGGTGCCCTAAAATTGTGAAGCATCATTTCATGTGCATCATACTCATAGGAGGGCCTAGAAAATTGGCAACAGAGGATGCATGAAGTTTAAACTAGATGGTGTGCATGTATAACCCAATATATGTATTGGATTGGGACATAGCTATGTGATCCACCCATGTACAATGGATTAAATGACATAAGATTATTTGTAACAATATTTGAGTTGCAGGTACCTGAACAACACAAGATGTTAGCATTGGATGTTGTCTTAAAGGTGACTCCAGGGAGATGGTGGTTTGCACGCAAGTAGGGGGTAAAATATTGGTCGCAGTGCAACAAACTTATGTAAATAAGTTTCGGTACCGAGGAAGAAACAAATGCGCAGAAGTATATAGGAGAGAGTGACCCAGTAGATCATATTGAGCAGTGTAGGGCTTTATGGAGTTCAGTACTAGATATAGAATAGACACACAGGTTCATACATACAATGGACATAATTCCAAATAACTGGTATTTGGAATTGAAAATGCATAGGGAGATAATATGATGGGAAGAGTTGATCCAGAGATTCAGAATTACATTCACATTCGAACATGAATCTCCATCAATAGATGTAGCTTTGTAGGCTATTCGAAGTAAGATTTTCTTCAAAGAAGGAACGATGGAGGTAGTATCAGTGTGCAGTGAACATAGAGCCAATATAAATGTTTGTGAGTTATTCAAGTGCTACAACATAGCTAAGGAGGAGCATGATGAATAAGATCCCATACATGTACAAGTACCAAATACCGAAGGAGAATGAGCAGTAGAAGGACTAGAGCTCGAGTCCGCCACATACACACAACCAATAAAGGTGTGGAAGGTAAACATTGGGACGATAGAGAAGCCCAAGTTTGCATAGATAGGAGATTATTAGAGTGATGAGACAGTAGAGAAGATTGCAGAACTGCTACAAGAATATCAAGACGTATTCCCAATGACATTTTTAGAGATGAAGGGGATAGTTGGAGACTTAGGGGAGATGAAGATTCCATTGAAATCAGGCACTAAGCCAGTGCGTCACAAGCCTTATAGGTTAAATCCAAAATACTAAGAGAAGGTGAAAGATTAATTAGACAGGATGTTGGACGCTGAGATTATTGAACCAGTCGAGGAATTTAAATGGATCATTCCTATGGTAGTATAGGATAAAAAGGAAGGAGGGATCAGGATCTGTGTGGATCTGAGGAATCTAAATGACACGTGTTTACATGATCCATTCCCAATACCATTCACAGATGAGGTACTAGAGAATGTAGGAGGACAAGAAACTTATTCTTTCACAGATGGATTCTCTAGGTACCATCAGATAAAAATTGTGTAGGAGGATTGACACAAGACCACTTTCACAACAGAGTGGGGAAGTTATCAGTATACATTCATGCCCCTTGGACTGAAGAATGCATCGGTGGTGTTTTCCAGAGTAGTGGTAGCAGTTTTCAAGGATTTTAATCATAATTTCCTTGAAGTGTACCTGGACGATTGGATTGTGTTCAGTCTACTGAAGGATCATATAAAAGTACTCAAGTTGATGTTGGATAGGTGAAAATAGTGTCATATTTTTTTGAACCTAAAGATGCGTATTTTTGTGTGCACCATTTGGAATTTTGTTGGGACATATATTATGAAAACATGGACTATTAGTATATCCAACCAAGACTGCAATCATTATGGAGTTAGAACCTCTTACATCAATCAGACATTTGATGGAAATATTGGGTCATACAGGTTATTACAGGAAATTTATCAAAGGGTGTGCACAGATCACGACACCAATGGAAAAGTGTTGGACAAAAAAGAGTGTCAATTGTGCCAATGCCTTATCCAGGAAGTATTTATACAATGGAAGGGCATGTAGCATGAAGATGCCACCTGGCAACTAGTTACTAAAGAAGAAAGGAAAGTTTCAATGGAACGAGGATTGTTGGAAGGGGACAAAAACCTTAAAATATAAATTGGTAACCATGCCAATTTTGATCTTTTTCGGATTGGGTGTAGTACTATCTTAGTGAGGGGAAGGATACATAGATCATGAAATTGATATTGCAAGTAGAAAGTTCTCTATAGTAGAGAAGAACTATACCACTATAGAATGAGAAGGATTAGCAATGGTCAATGCACTATAGAATTTTAGACATTACTTATTAGGGTCTCACTTTAATATGTACATAGACCATTATGCATTAAAATAATTAGTCTATAGGCAAGTTGTAGTTATATTTACAAGATGGGGGAAACAGGGGTATTACACATACTATGAAGTGTTGTTGATCTGTTGGGAGTGATCATGGACGATCCAGGACCGTAGGGTCAATGGATATTAGCATGGGTGGAGCCTCTCGGTTAAAATGACCTTAAAAGTCAAGAAACGACTAAGAACATCCATTGGGATGAGGCCGTGATGAAAACTCTATTGTAAATCTTGGTGAATCTTGTTGGAATGGGACCAAGGAAAAAGGGTGATATCATCATGATGTACCTTGCTGACTAATATATCCATTGTGTCCCAAGAGGGCATGTTCTAATTGATAAAAAGGGAAAGAGAGAGTCCTTGTCAGATCGCCACATGAGTCAAGATCCATCAAAATTGAGTCATTAGACCCACGCGATGGAGACCCTTTGTGAGTACTTGTTACCCTGATAAAATAAGGCCACATGTCACCCTAAGAAATGCCATGTATCAAGCGGTATGTGTACCCTGTGTCACCCTATGTGTCATGCCACATAGCGGTAGGAGATGGAAAAATGGCTAAGTACCAAGACTCCATGACCTTATAAAAGTGGAAGTCATGGGACCTTACCTCCACGATTCTAAGATTCCACAAGTCCGTGAAGAGAATAATGACTAAGTGTTGAGACCTCTCGAACTCATGAAAATTTAAGGCTGTATAGCTACACCTCTATGATTCCATGAGCCTACAAAGAGAAAAATGACTATGTTTTGAGAATTCTCAGATCCGTGAAAAGTTAAGGTCATATAACTACACCTACGTGAGTTCATGAGTCCATGAGTCCATAAAGAGAAGAATGCTGAAGTGTTGAGATTTATCAGAATCATGAAATTTAGAATCATAGAATGTCACCTTCGCAAGTATGTGGGTCCACAAGTCCACAAAGACAGAGAAATGACTAACTGTCGAGATTTTCTTAGACAAACTTGTGGAAGGAGATTTATTATGATATGTAGTCGATAGTCCATGAGACCGTGAATCCACAAATAAAAAGGTGGTGTCATCGAAAATCCCTTGAATAAGTAAATAACATTAGAGATTTGATTGGAAGAAAGTAAGATAAGATAGATAAACCGAGAAAAAATGGATACCCCATCACTTAGAAGCTTTAAGGGGTCGAGTTATGTTACAAAGTGGTATCAGAGAAGATAACTACACTTGGCCTTCTTGGGCTCATGAAGGAGTTGAATAAGTTTTATTAGAAAAATTATAAAGGGAAGGATATATTATCTTACACCATTTATAAGGACCTACTACCACCCAGTTGGGTGACCAAGCACTCAGACATTTGAGGGAATTGACATTTTTTGGACACAAGGTAATTTATTTACCCATAAGAATGCAAGCTATGGCCTTAATGACAAAGAATGTATTCTCTAATGGAAAATCGAAAAACACCAACATGAAGTAACCTTAGTGACTCATGAGTGGCTTAGGTTGGAGCTTCTTGTCAGAACCGACAAACCTTTAACGTAAGGCATGACCACTTCACGACGTATGAAGACGTGGACCGTTGACCCAACTGTAATCGGAAATCGCATTTTGAAAGTTTAGCCACCCATATTGTGACCACAAAAAACCCGATGAATGATGGATATCGACAGACCATCTGTCCCCATGGTCCTCGAGTCCCCATTTTACCTAGCGTGTGAAAGCCCAAAAAAATTCATTGTGCCACGATTAACCCCGGAATATCAAAAATAATAATCTGATAATTGATTAATCGCGATCATTTATCAAAAACCTTTGTACTAGGGAGAGGAACATGATTATATGTTGTTTTTGTGCAACTAAATAGGGACTATATACTACTAGATTTATACAACATGATGTCATTTTACAAATGTACCGAGTTGATTTATTTTTTTTATAATGGACAAGTTGAATAGGAAATAATTGTTGAATCTCAACACTTAACCATTCTACGATTTCCAAACAAGCCCTAAGAATAGTGATGGTGACCCACCATGAATGGGGGGAGATCTCCCATTACAAAAAAGAAGAATATGATGAAAGGAGGATGGTAGAAACCCCTCCAAACTTGTCTAAGACCGTGAGAAATCTTAGGGTAGAGTTAGAAATCTTTAAGGCTGACAATGACCAGTTAATGAAGGAGAAGGAAAAACAAACCAAGATAAATGTGATCCTGATGCAAGATCTTTAAGAACTACAATGACAATTGTAACATGGGCCAACCACCAACAACATGGACAAGCACTGGCCTGAGAAGAGCCATAGTTTACCTAAAATGCAGAAGCACAAACCTGAAAGAAGAAATGAAGGAAGAAACCCTCTCAATAGGGCTCGTCGTGGATCCAAGACACATGCCAAAAACAAAGATTAATCTGAGGATTTCTCTAGAGAAGAAGTAGAATGATCCACAGAATTTTCCAAGAGTAAGACCAACTCCCAATCCCAGAAGAAGGGGGGGAAAAGGAAGTACCCCAAGAGTAGGAACCCCGAGGAATTTAAGAAATCGAAGCCACCTACTTTTGATGGGGAAATCAAAAAAGGGGAGCAGGCAGAAGCTTGGATACTGGGCCTAAAGAATTATTTTAGAGTTCATAACTACTCTAAGATCTTGAAAGCTCGAATAACTATATTCAATTTGAATGTAAAGGCCTCTATATGGTGGGAATACCTTATAAATGTAAAAGGGATCCAGGAAAAGGGGTTTTCCTAGAGTACGTTTGAGAAACACTTCAAGAAGAAGTAACTTTCATAGTGGTACTATGATGAAAAGATGAAGGAGTTCTATGAGCTCAAATTAGGACAACTCACTATAGATGAATACATCAACAAATTTCTAGAGCTTATGAGGTATGTACCCTACATAAAGGATGAAAATGTAAAGATGCAGTGATTTCTTAGTGGGTTGCCTCAATCCTTCTGGAACAGGATTGAATTTGATGAACCTAAAACCTTATAGGACACCACTCAGAAGGATAGATACTATTACGAGCAACTCAACCACAAAGTAGAAATTCCCAAGGAATAGAAAAAGGAAAATAATATAGGATTCAAGAAGATGGAAGTTAAACCTTCGGGTTAAAGAATTTTGGAAATAATCCTCGGGTGGGCTTCCCAACCAACAATGAAAATAGGTAGAACTTCCCATCTCAAGGTGGAGATAATACTATTGGATCAACCCCGGGTAGGACTGGAAGTAAAAAAAATGAACCCTTGAAATGTTGGGGTTGTGGAGAAGAACACATGTTGAGAGACTGTCCTCATAGGCATCCAAACAACAAGGGAGCTTACAACATCCAAGAGGCTACCACAGTCAATGGTGTGGCCAGAAGCATACCAAAAATCCATGCATCTTTGGACAATAAACAGGAAACCCGCCAAGCCTCACTGGTGGAAATGGAAGGTATGGTCACCAACCATCTTATTTCTATTTTGATTGAACTTGGTTTTAATATGAGTTATATTTCTCCTCAAATTGTTGAGAAGTGTAAATTACAGCAAGAAAAACACATTAATCCATGGTTGGTACAATTGTCCACGAGAACAAAAGGAAGGGTAACAAGGGTCATAACAACATGCCCCATCATTGTGAATGGGTTTCCTACTCAACCCACCTTAAACATCCTTCCTCTAGGATCATATGACATTTTGATCAACATGGATTGGTTTGCTTCCCATAAAGCTAAATTGGACTGTTATAAAAAAACCTTAGAATGTGAAGATGACAAAGGGGAGAGAAGAAATTTACAGGGAATTGAAAAACATGTCTTAGTAATAAAGATATCAACCCTCCAAATGAAGAAGTATTGTAGGAAGGGGTACCCTTTGTATGCAATACAGGTATTAGATTTTGTTAAGAACCAAGAACCAAGCCTAGAAGAGTACCCTATATTGAGATATTTTAGAGATGTGTTTCTAGAAGAGGTATTGGGGTTACCTCCCAAGAGAGATATTTATTTATCAATAGAGCTTGTACCTGAAGTAGTACCAATATCTAGAGCACCCTATAGGATGAGTACTCCCGAGTTAATGGATCTCAAATTGCAACTAAAGGAAATGTTAGACAATGGGTACATTCAACCTAGTGTGTCTCCTCGGGGATCACCAACCTTATTTGTAAAGAACAAGGATGGCACACTCAGTATGTGCATAGACTATAGGAAACTCAAAAAATGAAAATTAAGAATAATTACTCCTTGCCCATGATTCATGACTTATTTGACCAATTAAGAGGTGTCACCATATTTTCCAAGATTGATATGAGATTCGAATATCATGAAGTCCGAATCAATTAAGAGGTGTCACCATATTTTAGGACAAGGTACATACACTATGATTTTGTGGTGGTTCCATTTGGTCTCACCAATGCACTAGCCACTTTCATTTGTTTGATGAATAATGTACTCAACAAGTTCTTGGATATATTTTTACTAGTTTTTATTGATGCCATCCTAGTCTATTCAAGGAGTAAGGAAGAGCATGAATAACACCTAAAGTTAGTACTCCAAGTACTAAGAGAACACAATCTCTATCTTAAGCTTAGAAAGTGTGACTTCTTCCAAAGGAAAGTCCATTATTTAGGCCATGTTATCTTTGAGAAGGGAGTAACAATTGACCTTGATAAGATCAAAGCCATTATAAATTGGCTCACACCCAGGGATGTCACTAACATTAGATCCTTCATGGGTTTAGCAGGATACTATAGGAGATTTATAAAGGGATTTTTAATATTGGTCACCCAATCACTTCACTACAAAGAAAGGGGATGAAATTTGTTTGGACATCAGAATGTGAGGGGAGTTTTGAGTAGTTGAAACACCTCTTAACACATGCCCTCATACTGAAAATTGAAGACCCAAACAAGGAATTCCTGGTGTGAACCGATGCCTGCAAAGAGGGTCTCTCAGGAGTCCTCATGCAATAGGGACATGTAATATGTTATGAATCCAAAACATTGAGTAAACATGAAATACATTATGTGACCCATGACCTAGAACTAGCTACCATAGTGCACGCTTTGAAAATGTGGAGGCACTACCTCCTAGGAAGAAGTTTTTTTCTCATGACATACCATGGTGGGATGAGGTATTTATTTTACCAACCCAAGCTAAATTCTAGGAAAACTAGGTGGATGGCTCTTATCAATGAGTTTGACTTTGAAATCAAACACATCAAAGGAAAAGAAAATCAAGTGGTTGATGCCCTTGGTATAAGTATGCAAGTAATTCATTTAGAAACTATGAGTACTTATGAAACAGACCTCAAGGAAAGTGTTAAAAGTACACAAGATGTAGATGAGTTCTTCAAAACCATGAAGATACACTTGGAGCAAGAGCTCATTAGGATGAAGTATGTAGGTTATCAACTAACAAGTGATGGCCTACTACCATACAAAGGGAGGTTGTATATCCCAACTTGTGACACCTTGAAAAAGTTCATATTCGATGAACTACACAAAATACCACATGTTGGTCACCCTAGTTATCAGAAGATGATTACAACCCTTAGGAAACTATTTTATTGGCCAAGAATGAAAAAGGACACAATTGATTATCTGGCTAAATGTTTAGAGTGCCAATAGGCCAAGGTAGAACACCAACACCCAACAGGCCTGTTGCAACCCCTGCGTATTCCAGAATGGAAATGGGAAACCATTTCCATGGACTTCATCACTGGGTTACCCAAAACGACCAAACAAAATGATGCCATCATGGTAGTTGTGGATAAATTGAGAAAGGTTTCCCACTTCATTCTGGTAAAATCCACTTGCAAGGTAATAGACATTACCAACATCATCATGAAAGAAATATTTATACTACATGGGATGCCCAAGGAAATTATATCCGGTAGGGATGCCAAATTCACCTCGGAATTTTGGAAGTCCTTATTCATAGGTTGTGGAACACAATCGTTGTTTAGTACAACCTACCACCCTCAAAATGATGGAAAAACATAAAGGGTGAACCGAATATTAGAAGACATGTTAAGGATGCATGTAATGCATCAACCCAGGGAATGGGAAGAGTATCTACCCATGATAGAATTTTCCTACAATAGTGGATACCAAGAATCCTTGAAAAATGCTCCTTTTGAGGCCCTCTATGGAAGAAAATGCAATATCCTAATCAGTTGGGATAATCTGGTAGACAAGGTTACCCTTGGACCTGAAATGTTAATGGAACTAGAACAACAAATGACCTCGTTAAAGAAAAATATGAAGGTGGCCCAAGACCAACAGAAGAGGTATGCAGATAACAAAAGAAGTCATAAAGAATTTAAAATAGGAGATCATGTGTATCTCCAAATCAAATCAATGAGAATATCCTTACAAATGGGAGCATGTGCTAAGCTAGAGCCCATATTTTGTGGCTCTTTTGAAATTCTGGATAGAATGGGACTTGTACCCTATAAACTGGCCTTTCCCACCACAGTGAAGGCACATAATGTGTTCCATGTTTCCTTATTAAAGAAATATATACATGATGCTACTCAAATAATTGATTGGTATGTAATATAGGTGGAGCCAGAGGAAGAGTTCCAACCAGAGCTACAGTGTATCATAATTAGGAGAGATATATCTCTCAGGAACATAACCATTTCCCAAGTCAAGGTGCAATGGAAACACTTTGGTCTCGATGAAGAAACTTGGGAAATGGAGGATGCCATGAAATGGGCATACGCTTTTTTATTCACTGTTGGATATGGAGTTTTTGTGATAAATAGAACACCAAGAGAAGTGTTCCTTTAAGGGGGAGGGGATTTTAACACCATTTCCTCCCCAGTCTGTAATTATGTGTTATTAAGGAAAAACAATAAGTTGAATCATGGGTGATATAGGATAAATAGTGGACCTTGATAGATTTTGTAATATGTGTGTGTGTGTGTGTTTGGTTTTAATAAAATAAGAGACTATTGAGTTACTRCTAAAGGGATGGACTTCACAGGTTACGATGTCATGGGAGGAGTGGGAAAAAGGGAGGCCATCACTATTTTGAATGAATCTACCAAGCAATACCCTGCTTAATTAAAATGATAGGAATCTAAACTATCMTGATCCCTAGAAACTGAGTATTAGTCAAGATAGTAGTTGGAATAGTTCTTGAAGGAGTTAAGAWTAGATGGGAAAGTACCCTTAGGAATTTTTTTGCACAATCCATGAGGTCATGAGGAAAGAAGACAAGGAGAAAAGGGGGAGGGAAAGGGAAAAAGAGACCATCGGAGGAGATCTTGTGGAACTCCTCTCATGACATTGTATCATGGCTCGGGGGTGGTTGGTTGCAGCGAAGTTGAATGCAACCTTTCCTATGGTTGGGTGGACAACGGTTATCCCTACAACAATACTCAACATACCTATAATACCCCTAGGCCAAACCCCAACTGTAAATTTAAATGAAAATGTACTTAAGCTAGTGAGTTGTTTGATATCATTTTTGCATGCACCTTCCATGGTATAGTGTGCACATGTACTATGCACTAAAATGATGAAGTGTGCACATTCCAGAATACTGCACGCAACAAAATTAAGTGCATGTGATTTTGAGGCCAGGGAGACTTTGTATATATGTTGTGATTTATAGGCTGGTGAGCCAGTTATTATAATCTAGGAGGCTTATGTGTTGAATTAGGCCAGAGAGACTAGATGCTAAAGGCCAGTGAGCCTATTTGTGTATATGTCTTATCATTAATATAATACATCGTTGCATGTAGACCGACAATGATAAAAGAGTATGGGGGACTAAACTCCACTAGTTAGGGAAAGGGGGATAAAATTTAAGGATAAGGGGCTAAGCTAGGGAGCTTAAGCCAAAAAGGAATATTATATTAATATTCCTTAAAGTATAAAGTATGGATAATTATTTTATCCTAAGTTCTAAGGATGGGGACAAGTAGGCCAAAGTATTTCTCAACATGACAAGTGTCAAGTTGGGAACGTGCATACATATAGTTTGTCCTTAGTTCAATTTTGAATCATTCACTCACTCATTCATCTATCCTCCATACCTTCCAGTACCTGTACCTATACTTGTACCTATACATGTACCCATACTTTGCACCTATACATGTACCTAGTTAGCTTAGGAGATGGACTAAAGAAGCAGGTTGTCAGGCCCGTGAGAAATTCTCTCTAGGTGAGAGAATTTTTAGGAATTGATTTCTCGAAGGTGCCAAACTGTAGCTACAGGGCTCTGAGACTTCCTGTCTGGCCTGTTGTTGAAGCCCCGGAAAAGAAGTGGGGCAGTCAAAGATTGTTGAGAATATAAGGGGTACACTTCATAGGGTGGGACAGTGATGTGGGGAATGAGGGACTCTAGGCTGTTAGTTTGAGTTGGCACATGTGACAGAGTTTTTCCTGTTGTCTGAGATATATCAGTCTGGTTAGGAATTCCTTTACCCGAGTGGCGTTTAGTCCCAGCTCAGGGGTGACCCACTACTGAGAGTTTTGAGTAGTGTGTTCTAAGGCTGGCAGGAACGTGGAAGGTCTGCACGTAGTTGGTGATATTTTTACCAAGATAAGTGTAAATTGTGTGTTAAAGTACATGTTGTATTATTATGTATGTGTTTATTTTTATGGGGTTTTCCTGTGTGTGTTGCATGTGTATTTTTATTATTATTTTGTATGAATCTGTGAATTTGTAGAATGTATTTGTATGTTTTAATTTTTATATATAAAGTTCCGCAAGAGTTTCTGTGTGTATATGTTTTAATTTTGTATACAATTGAAAAATGTTGTGGCATAGCCCAGTTGGATGTTGGGGATGCTACAATACCTCGATATTTTGTAGATAAGTGTCAATGTGTGTATTGATATGAATGTGTGTATGGATAAATGTATGGCATGATATTCAGATGTAACGATTTGGTCTGTAAATCAAGTTGTGTATTCTAGAGATACCAAAAATCACACATAATGTTTAATTGTGTAAAGAGTTTTATATTCTTTCTTGCAAACACTTCGCGTCTTATGATAATTATTTATGAACGTAAGTTGTGAGTAAAGTTGCATGTTTGGTATATGGGAAAGGATACAAATATTTATGAATGTTATGCACACGTAAAATCTAAGGTTTCTATACTAACCTGAGGGGAGAAACGTCCCTACTAACTGTGTGAATAGTTGTAATCCTATGGAATATGCATGTCCTCTCATTCATATGCATAGATATATTCCCTTGAGTGCGTTCTCCGTGCACCACGATGCCAGAATTCCCAAGCCCAACAAGTCCTTTAAATGATAAGGTATTGTGAAGAAACCTTGAGGAAAACCATGGAGTTCCTTGGTCAAGCACGAGCATTCTCGAGGCTCGATAAGACCTGAGAAGGACTTGAAGAAAGATATTCATGGAATATCCAAGTTCAGACGTAGACTGTTAAGCCAGAGGAGAAACCCTAATTCATTTTAGAAAAATCATGGCTATGGATTTGGCATGATGAATAAATTCAGACCCTTTATCGGGACATGGTTGAGATGCGACCTTAGCCGTTGGTTCGGATGGAAAGGAAAGATATTGACCCTTCATCAGCTATAAGCACAAATCCATTCTCTGAAGCCAAAAAGGGTCGTTGATCTGTCAGGGGTGATCATGGACGATCCAGGACCGTAGGGTTAGTGGAGATTAGCACGATCGGAGCCTCCTAGTTAAAATGACCTTAAAATTCAAGGAACGACCTAGACCATCCATTGGTATGAGGTTGTGATGAAAACTTTGTCATAGATATTGGTGAATCTCATTGGAACGGGACCAAGGAAAAAGGTTGATGTCATCATGACGTACCTTGATGACTAATATAGCCACCGTATCCCAAGTGGGAACGTAATAATTGATAAAAAGGGTAAGGGAGAGTCCTTGTCAGATTGTCACATGAGTCAAGAGCCATCGAAATTGAGTCGTCGGACACACGAGATTTATACCCTTTGTGAGTACCCTATACCTTGATGGAAGAAGGCCACATGTCACCCTAAGAAATTCCACGTATCAAGTGGTATGTGTACCCGGTGTCACCCTACATTTCATGCCACACAATGGTAGGATATGGGAAAATGGTTAAGTAACAAGACTCCACGGACTCATAAAAGTGGAAGTCGTTGGACCTTACCTCCAGGAGTCTATGAAGAGAAGATTGACTAAGTGTTGAGACCTCTCAGACTCATGACAAGTTAAGGTTGTATAGCTACACCTTCGTGATTCCATGAGTCCGTGAGTCTGTGAAGGGGAAAATGACTAAGTGTTGAAAATTCTTAGACCCTTGAAAAGTTAAGGTCATATAACTACACCTCTGCAAGTCCATGAGTACACTAAGATAATAATGACTAAGTGTTGAGATTTATCGAACTCATGAAAGTTAGGATCATATGTCACCTTCGCAAGTATAGAGGTCTGCAAGTCTGCGAAGATGGAGAAATGACTAAGTGTCAATATTTTTTGAGATGGACTTGTGGAAGGAAGTTTATAACTATATGTAGCCAAGATTCTGTGAGACCATGAATCTGGAAAAAAAATAGGTGGTTTCATCGAAAATCCCTTGAATAAGTAAAGAACATTATAGATGAGGTTGGAAGAAAGTAAGATAAGATAGATAAGTTGAAAAAAATGAGATAGCCCATCCCTTAGAAGCTTTAAGGGGTCAGGTTATGTTACACTAGCAACCAGGTATTTTTCCCTCCTCAAGTTCGTGCCATATCTTTAAAGTTTTACCAATCCTTGCAAAGAGAATGGAACCTCTTGTAAGTGAGTCCATGACTATATTCTATTTTGTCTTTTCCCAACTGCCATCAGTTTGGTCCTCATTCTTACACATGTCAATATCCTTTGAGGGGGAGCATGAAAGGTTTCCATTACTACTTGTGGAGTTCAAGAAGACATTTTTAACAGTTACTATAATTTCTATAAATAAAAGAAGAGGCCCATTTTGGTAGGGCTCTTCAAGAATTTTACATCTACTAAACTATTTTGTAGATATTACTATGTTAACTAAAACTAAGAAGCCCTCAAGGCCAATTTTGTTGGAGAGAAGAACTCTTGTAAATGGTATTTGTTGTAAACTATTTTCAGCCATATGTGTACTATTTACATGTATTGTAAGATGTATTTTTGCTTATAGACCACTCTTATGTAGATTGAATTGTTATTGTAGCTTTACTTATTCTTTTTTATCTTTTTCCTTGAGATTATGATTTGCTTATATATGTGATAGCATGATTTAGACTAATATGGTTATGTATTTGCATACATGTGTTATCTAACCTTTTTGCTTCATAACAACTATTCGAGTGAAGTAATTATTAGGGATTAGTTTCATTTTCAACCACTCATTTGATTACTATAGATTGCTCCTACCTAGGATAGAATAGATTATATTTATATCTTCATTTAGTTATATTTCATTTTTCATTTTCATTTTCATTCACTAACCATCCAATCACCACTCATTTTCATTTTCAACCACTCATTTGATTACATGACTCAAGAGCCATCGAAATTGAGTCGTCAGACCGACCACAATATTTAGACCCTTTGTGAGTACCTTGTACCTTGATGGAAGAAGGCCACATGTCACCCTAAGAAATTCCACATATCAAGCGGTATGTGTACCCGGTGTCACCCTATGTTTCATGCCATGCAGTGGTAGGCGATGGAAAAATGGCTAAGTACCAAGACTCCACAGAGTCATAAAAGTGGAGTCGTCGGAGCTTACCTCCAGGAATCTGCGAAGAGAAGATTGACTAAGTGTTGAGACCTCTTAGAATCATGACAAGTTAAGGCTATATGGCTACACCTTCGCGAGTCCATGAGTCCGCGAAGGGAAAAATTACTAAGTGTTGAGAATTCTTAAACCCTTGAAAAGTTAAGGTCATATAACTACACCTCCACGAGTCCATGAGTACGCTAAGAGAAGAATGACTAAGTGTTGACATTTATTAGACTCATGAAAGTTAGGATCATAGAATGTCACCTCCGCAAGTACACATGTATGCAAGTCTATGAAGACGGAGAAATGACTAAGTGTCAAGATTTTCTGAGATGGACTTGTGGAAGGATATTTATAACAATATGTAGTTGAGAGTCTGTGAGACCATGAATCCGGAAATAAAAAGGTGTTTTCATCGAAAATCCCTTGAATAATTAAAGAAAATTAAAGATGAGGTTGGAAGAAATTAAGATAAGATAGATAAACCGATAAAAACTGGATAGCGCATCCCTTAGAAGCTTTAAGGGGTCAGGTTATGTTACACTATCAACTAGGTCTTTTTCCCTCCTCAAGTCTGTGCCATATCTTTAAAGTTTTACCAATCCTTGCAAAGAGAATGGAACCTATTGGAAGTGAGTCCATGACTATATTCTATTTTGTCTTTTTCCAACTGCCATCAGTTTCATCCTCATTCTTACAAATGTCAATATCCTTTGAGGGGGAACATGGAAGGTTTCCATAACTACTTGCGGAATTCAAGAAGACATTTTTAATAGTTACTATAATTTCTATAAATAAAAGAAGAGACCCATTTTGGTAGGGCTCTTCAAGAATTTTACATCCACTAAACTATTTTGTAGATATTACTATGTTAACTAAAACTAAGAAGCCCTCAGGACCGATTTTGTTGCAAAGAAGAACTCTTGTAAATGGTATTTGTTGTAAACTATTTTCATCCATCTGTGTACTATTTACATGTACTGTAAGATGTGTTTTTGCTTATAGACTACTCTTATGCAGATTGAATTGTTATTGTAAATTTACTTATTCTTTTTTATCTTTTTCCTTGAGATTATGATTTTCATATGTATGCGATAGCATGATTTAGAGTAATATGGTTATGTATTTGCATACATGTGTTATCTAACCTTTTTTCTTCATAACAACTATCTGAGTGAAGTAATTATTAGGGATTAGTTTCATTTTTAACCACTCATTTGATTACTATAGATTGCTCTTACCTAGGATAGAATAGATTATATTTATATTTTCATTTAGTTATATTTCATTTTTCATTTTCATTTTCATTCACCAACCGTCCAATCACCCCTCGTACCAATAATGGTAGTCGGGCCATAATCCAAATGGGTTTCCTAAACCAAACGGTGCATAGTCTAATTGGATCAGTGTACCAAGGAGTACCCCTTACTGTTGAATGAAAATTATGCTCCATCAACACCATCACAATGCCATAAATGAACTTTTAATTATTGTGTTTTTCATAAATATAATTTTAATTATGACAAAAAAATTATTTCAACGTAGAAAAAGTTAACAAACACATGATTTATATATATTGGATTTCTATAATTGGAGTTACAAATATATACTTATTTTTTTTCATTCATTAATTTCTTTTATATGGAAATACTATAACAACATTAAAAGTTAATTTACTAAATTTATCAAACACAATTGAATATAAAAATAAATACATCTTTTCAACCATATAAAACACTACCACACATACTAAAAAATATTAGTAAAAAGTACTAATACATTATTTAACATAATTTCAAGTTTTTTAAAATAGATCTCACATAATTGACACCACCATTTGGGTGTAGCAAGCATGGCTAATCAATCAAACAAGTATACATTATTCACATTGTCACAATTATAATATTTTGAAATAGCATAGTTCCTTTCATCATTACAAATATGTTTTTCATTTAAATGATCTACAATCATTATGTTTATGGAATCATAGGCATCTTTAAAGATATTTCAAACTTTATTAAAAATTTTGAGATATACATGTGGATTCCGAACACCAACATGACTTTTTCTAGGTATCATGTCACAATCATCTTGTGTTAGAATGACTTTAAATTGCTCCTTTTTCAACATCGTTCTCTCAAACAATAATGGAAAATAATTATTTTTCACATTTTTGTATTGTGATGGTGTCCATAGACCAACCTAAAAAATAGTAAAGCATTGTTTAGAGAATTGTTTAACCCCTAGGTATATAAAACATGTTTTTTTACTTATATGAATGTTTGGATTTCTTGGAAACAACTTGTTTTATATTGATCTTTTATGAATTGCATGTAACAAGAATCCATGTAGGCTATCTATTTTTTCAGCCACAAAGCATAAGGAATCAAATTTCTAGTTTCAAAGGGGGTGGGTTTAAAACAAGAATAAATATATCATATGCTATGCTTTAAGCTGAAAAATAAGGAGATTATGAAGTTTGTGAAAAATATAGTGTCGGAGAAAAATTCTATCAATTATGGGTTGGAGTTTGAGGGTATAAAAACTAATAATCTAATAATGACAAAGGAAAAAACTATAATATTGCAATTAGTACATGTTATAGTATTATTAACCCCCTAACCACTGTGACATCATATCCTAGAGGTCACCTACCAAATTCACTCATTTTAATCATCGTCCCACTGAGTTTCTAGCCTAATCTCCCTTTGGTCACCCTTGTCCTTCATCAAGCCTGTGACCAAAGGGGTTGGTCTCCCTTTCCGAACTGCCAAGTCGTGACTGGGTTGTTCTATCTGTGTTCATAGGTCGCGACCAAGCCTAGAAAATCCTTTTTTTGGACTTGGTTGCGATGGATGAGACCTTACTCTGACTTCTCGGTGTTTACTCTCAAGAAGGCTTCCAATATAAGCCTGAATATCTTATCATATTAACCATATGGCCTTATCTCTAAAGCCCTATAAGAACCAATCCATTTCCATGGGAAAGGGGAAAAAGAACTAGCAAAGTTACTATGGCGTTTTGGTGGCAAGGCTTGGGCAAGGAGCTTGGAAGAAAGACATCTTGTAATATTTCTTACTTGATTAATAGAAGATATGTTGGATGTTTTCCTCTAAATGATGTTTCATGTAAGTTTGTGTGTTCATTGGTAGAGAATTGATATATTTGTAGATTATGACATATTATCAAGTTTAGAAGCATCCTTTGCTCATATCTCTATCCTTGTCTTAGGTATAGGAAGAACCTAAGGGAGCCCAACTCCTGCAGGGTATAAAATCCCTACAACAATACCAGTGCAAGTTTTAATGCTAAAGAGGCTTTTAGTCAGAGATCTAACATGATGGGTCAAACATCTCATGCACTTGTAGTTATCAAAGAAGAGCTTAAAAATTTGGAAAATGTTGTCATTGTTGAAGATCGAGTGAATACTAACAATGGTGATGACCTCGCTAAAGAACTAACAATGTTTGCATTCTAAGAGGCCCATGCTTTGAAGACGGGAAGTGATGTAAGGGAGTATACATGGTTGTTCAATAATCTAGTATGCTTGTGGATCGAAGAAACTATATCTCATTAGAGTTATGAGACATACATGTGGGGATTGTTGTTTATAGTTTAGGGGAGATCTAAGATTTGGAATTCCAATATCATACCTTTTTTAAGGTTACAAGAAATTTCATGTGCAAATGGTGTCTAATGATACTAAGAGCTTGGATTATAGTTAGGAGACTATACCTTTCACAGAAATAGGGAATAGATTGAACGAGTTTTACGAGTCAAGCATTATTTTCAAAGAAGCAATTGAAGAATGCTTGGTTTTGTTGATTTTAGTTTTTAGTAAATTTGTACTCAAAGTGTGTTACTTTTCATAAGTTTGCTGTCAATATTGTAATCCTTAAGAGATGGTATTAGAATCTAAAGCTTACATGTGTAATAAAGTCACAATAATGACTTAAGCTAAAATAAAACCTCTAGAACTCGATATAAGATAGATGAATTACATTCTAATCGTTTAGAGTGTTTTCATAATATAATATTGTGTTAATGTGTCTCTTCTTCCTCAAGTTTGGTTATGTACATCAACCTGTCTAGCATTTCAGTAATTAGAGATATTGCTCAGTGATGTGACCTCTTAGGAGGAAACACATGTTCTTAACCATTAAAAATGTGTTGTCTAACTATTATAAGTTTTGGTCTTTTATCTGACTATATAGCGAAAACACAATTTTATGTTGTTTAAATTGCATTTCTAAATACAGAAATGGATTCAAGATGCTGAAAAACCCAGTAGAACACCCGGATTATACAGAATTAGCCACTCAAATATGCATATCCAACAATTTCTTGTCAGATTTCAAACAAAATTAAACAGAAAACACTCCCTTAAAAAAACCAAAACTTAAAACAATTAAACTAATACTAATAATAATCTACAACATTATAACTTTATAACATTATAACTGGATTTAATTCATACCATTTATCATCACTTTTATTTTTAAATAATCACAACTTCCAGACTCTAGATCTGATGAAAGAAAAGTGGTTTGAAGCTAAACGACAGTCAATTAAATGCAAGTTAGTTTATCATGAGCAGAATAACAATCCAAGTACGATGGTGGGAAGTCAGAGTTCCCATGTCTCTTGTCTCTTCCCTGCGTTTCAAAAAAGAGTTGTTCATGATTTTATCCTATTTTGATATCTAATTTTGTCCTCTCTCAGAATGGTCACCGTGATTTTATCTTTTGGAGTGTTAAAGTGCAGGTTGATGAATGGCTGGAGCGTCCTTTCAGACAAACGTACAGAGCATTGCAGGAAGAAAAAAGAGTTCTTACTGCAAGCCGACATGCGTATGTTTCTGGTAAATGTGACGGCTGCCTAAGTTGCACTGCCAACAATATTGACAGCGCTGTGGCAGTATTCGCAGCAGTTAGGGTGGATCGTGGTACACCATATTAACTCGGGATCTGTAAAATTTCAATAAGGATCAAATCTTTTTTATTCAATTAATTTTATTTTTTTTAAATGGTGTTTTTAAACGTTTATTTTTTTGGTTTTTTTGGTCGAAATCTGGTTATGTAAATTTGAACGAAATAGTTATTTTCTGTAGTTTAAATTGTACTTTTAAATGCATAAATGAATTCACCCTGCTGAAAAATATCTGAAACATTAAGATTATACAAACTTAACCACTTAAATCTGCAGGTCCAACCATTTATCACCAAATTTAAGACAAAATAAAAAAAAAAAAAAAACTAGAAAACAACTAAAAAATAAAAAGTTTAGACTACTGCTTGAAAACTACAATCTCAATATTATATTATTTTTATAACAATAGTTTTGTTTTCCAGTAACATGGACCTAACAAGACAATATCACTAGTGTGTTAAGAAACGACAAGAGAGGAGGTTGCAGGTTTGTTTTAATGACCATTCACATTGCACTATACATTTACAATATTTTTAGATCCGTATATGTAATGTTTGTATTTTTGCTGTGGGGTAATTTGTTGAATCAGTATTAAAAAGAAACTTGGATCTAGTTGGTTGTGTAATTGCTGTGGGGTAATTTGTTGAATCAGTATTAAAAAGAAACTTGGATCTAGTTGGTTGTGTAATTAGATATCAAAATAGGTGAAAATTAAATAAAGAATAAGAGAAGATGATTACTATAAACCTTAATTTACTTGAAAGAAGACAAGTTTGGAACAATGGATTTAATATTATTTTCTAATATTTAAATAAAAATAATTATGGGAAAGGGTAATGCTATATTAATTTAATATGAAGAAAGTTATAAGTATTCACAATGTAATACGGCTTTGTTGTAGCAAGTGGGTTCTAAATCTCCTCTTTGGAAGGGTCCTTTTGTCTTATTGTGTGCTCAACTTTGTCATAGCTTTATTTACCACATTGGAGACACATAGAGGATGAGTTGACATTGTCATGTTGAGATGCCCTCTTTTGTCTTGGATTTCACGAAGTTTGAGGGAGGTCACATTCTGACTAGTCGCAAGTTGTATCAGTGTAACCCGCAACCACCCATATCACCTTCTAGAATTGATGAGCTACAAGGCGACCAACACTGGATGAGTTGTTTCTCTTGTGATATGAGCTTGGGAACTTGCATTACACTCGAGTTCACTAAGTTCCAGAGACTTAGAAGCATCCCCTAGCCTCCTCCATCATTCTATATAAAGAAGGCATTCCAAAGGTAAGAGGAGGAAGAATCCATTATAGACTTATGTTGTAGAGATTTTAGAGGAGATCTTCTATAGAATTGGTCTTCATATTAGGTCAGCTTTGCTTATGTGAGGCCTAGGGAGGAATTGGAGCAAGGACTAAGGAGAATATTAGTGAAGACTCAAGGTAAACCATTGATTGATGTGCATTTTCTCCATTTTTAATATAGATTTACATTGTTTTCCCCTTTTAATGTTGTCATGTTTAGTTGTAAGTGATGGATCTATTCCTTCCTTGAGTAGATCATATTCAATCTAGATTGGATTTGCAATTTCTTGATGCTTGAAGAGGTTTGAGAATTGGTATTTGTTGTTTCCTTGTGTGCAAGAAGCAGGTTGCAGGAGCCGGAGTTGGATCTCTAGAACTGCATCAGCCAGAAATATGAGGACAACCGCTGGATAATCAGGTATGTCATTCTATCTCTTAACATAAACAGAAACAAATCTAATAGACCTAGGGAAAACTTGGTTGTTGTTTATCCTACAGTATGTCTCCAATCACAGGTAGATCTAAGGGAGTTCTCACTTGTCCACAAGGGGGATTTCTCCACAACATAATCAACCACTCCACTAGGGAAGGATCTTTGATTATTCCTTACTTTTGTAACTTCCCTTATTCCTTTGATTTCTAAAACTTTTCCATAGCTTTGTATCTTCCTCATCACTCACTGGATGATTAGATCCATAGATGATTTTAGGGGCTAAATTTCGCTCATGGGCTAATTTTCCATGTTTTTCCAAAAACGAGATTCGTTATTTTAAAAATAATTCGCCCAAATTCTATAGGATAAAATTATTTTACCTCAAAAATCACCAAAATTTTATAAAAACTATATAAAAAAGTTAGAAATTTTAATATTTTTACAAAAATATTGCCAATCATTTATAGTTGGCATATGAAGGATTAGTAAGATTCACCAAGGTTTCTACATTTTAAAATAAATTTCCATCCTTAAAATCATCCCTGATTAGATCTCTAGATCTGTCAAATCTAGGAAAGATTTGGGTTTTTTTTCCCAATTTCCCCACATGATTATACTCTATCTTTGAGAACCAGAGTGACCAATCATGAGCTATTGCACTACAACTCGTGACTTCCTACCATGTGGTTGTGTTTTACGCTATTTCTTGGTTGCGACCTAATTTGTAGGCCATTGTTTTAGAATTTTCTAAGTTGCTTCCTTCATAGATATGTGTCTAGGTAGGGTCTATGAGTCTATTAGAGGTCTTCTAGCATTGATCTAATCTATGGTTAAGCATCTTGTTTTCTATTTGGGTTATCAAGTGAATTTGAGGTATTTAATGTTTTGTGTGGCTTGTGTGGCTTTCTTGCTTGTGTGAGTCTGCTTCCTAGCAGGCAGTGACATGGGCACCATACCTAGTTGGTATTTTTAGATCTAGTAATGTCTTTGATCCCTTAACATCTAGTTTTTGTGTGTTGAGATACTTTTCATTGCTAGATCATTGTCCATGTTTTGGGTTTTGATCCCATATAGACATTGGGGTATTCTTGTGTGCATCACTACCAATATCATACAACCCTTAGCTTTTGGTTTTGTTGGTTTGATTTGCATATTCCTTTTCTTTACCATATTAAGAAAAGTTTTTGTTTCATAAAGTGTCTTAGGGTAGATCTTTTGAGTGTTTTCTTGGAGATTGCATTGGTGTGTTTAACTTTTGAGGATTTTGTTAAATTTTCTTTGGTTGTATTTAATGGTTAATGAGAGAGTGATAGGCTTCCATTTTGGTTTTGAAAATACGAAAAAGTGAAAAACATCTCTTCCCTTCCTTTAGAAAGAGTTCATTGAATGGAAAAAGTGCATTCTCTTGCATGGATATTTTTGCTTCTTTTTGATGGGAAAGTGTCAAAACACCACTAAAATTTTCATCTCATTTCCCTTGAGTAATAAATAGCTTGAGAAGAAAAGTTCTTAATTTAAAAGTTATTAGACCTTTTTCTTTATAGCAAACCAACATTAGACTAGGATTTAAGGCCTTGGTGCATGATTGCAGAGAAAATTCTTCAAGTCCAAAAAACCCAACTTAGAAGTCATTAGTGAGTGCATAAATCCATTGTCACAATGAGCACTTTTTGGGAAGCTCCTCTAACATGGGATTTAAGAACAAGGTCACTAGGGAAACTAGAGTGATATCCCCTCTCAACAGTTTTTGGTGTTTGTTTGGAATACTACATGTATGTGGGTTTTGGTTGTGACAGACCTCTCTGTAAGGTAGCACTTCTCGGAGCTTCAAATTTAGTTTCCCTTCCCATACATGTGGTCTTGACCCATGATTGTTCACCTAGTCACCAATTGTAAGGTGGTAACCATAGTG
>ML782910.1:7796-36773 GCA_009831015.1 Picea engelmannii | reverse complement strand
TCCAATTATCTAACTTCTCAGCATTAACTTCTCCATTGTATATTGGCAATTCAAATTTTATATCAAGATTTAATGAAGGAATTTGCGAAGGAGTTTTACCATGCCCCTTTGGAGAATTCGGAAGAGGTCTCGAACTGGTAGAACAAGAAGAAGAAGAAGATGATGATGATGGAGGAGAGGGTGGTGGAGAAGCACCATTCCCTCCATTTTCGTCTGGAGTTTTTTCACCACTACCTCCCTTATGCATTGAAGGGTTGGAGCCTTCACCCTGTGACAATATATTCCTTTCCATCAAGATCTTCATCATCTCTCTCATCTCCATGACAGCCTTTCTGAGATCTTCATCTTCGGCAGGAACACGTTCATGACTTTCTGCATGAGCCATGCTTGGTGAATGTCTCCCTGAAACTTGCGGTGATGGTATATGCTTTCTCCTTGTCGGATGAAAACTTGGCTCCATAAGTTGACCTTCTCCTCTTGTGAGTTTAAACCTTGTGAGCATCAGAAACAAAACTTGCAAACAATCTAGTCTTCAAAAACCAGTGCTCTGATACCAACTTGATCTAAAAATGAAAAAGACTTGAAATACTTGAAATTATTGCAGTGTAAATGTTATGTGTTTAAAGCAAATGGATCAGTTTGCAACACATAAATTAAGGGATTACTCATGCAAAATACACATAGACAGCAGCATAATCAATGAACATAAGCACATAAACACAACAATTGATAAAGGAGTTCACCCCTCTCTTGGGCTACATATCCTGTTCCAGCTTCCAATGGATCATTATTATTAATTGCTCAAACGTTCTCAAAAACATGTCTTACAATGCTCAAACTGACAAACCGACTGCTCCAATAGCTTCAGAGCATCCAAAAACCCCTGTTTGGGCTCTTTCGGCACCTCAATCGGTCGAAAAATGAAGAAGTTAGGCCTCCTAGAAGTCCCCCCTTCAAGCTTGTTGTCTCTGCATCTACAAATTGCACCCTTGTCAAATGAACCTGGCTCACACGCAATAAATAGCGTGAAAACCAAGAACTGGACGCAACCGTGCCAACGGTGCAAACTGTAGGACGGTTATGGGCGCACCAGCCCCTTACCGCCTAGCACGTGAGCACATAGGAGTCATATGACCGCGCGCATTTGGCAAAAGGGCTAAACGGTTGAACTGTTCCAACTCCCCATGCATTTGGTTATGGTCATATGTAATGTTGGCATATAGCCATGGGCCAAAAATTTAACCATTCAAACCACATTTAAAACCTGCATGCATATTATAGACATAAGCGTTGGTTATATGTTATGTGGCGCGCGACCAAGGGCTGGGGCTAAGCCCCGGCCCGGTCGCGGCCCAAACTTGAACCATATACAATGTTAAATATAAAACTTGCCACTTATATAACAAGCAACACATGGTGGCACACTGGTTGGCAGCTTCTTCCCAAGTCATTCCCCTACCCGGAGGTCACAGGGTCGACTCCGGCCAATGACAAAGTTTTATCCATATAACAAGTGACACGTGGCGCCCATGGATTGGGCCACGTGTCAACATACCATTAGCCACCAAAGGACACATGTCAAACAATCATTCGACCACAACTGTCAATCAACATCTGCCACGTCACCACCCGACACATCATCGTACGATCGTACGGCCCTGCCACGTCACTGTACGGACTGTACAGTCAGCATCCTTTTTTTGCCTGTTTGACTTTATGAACAGATTGCAATATCTCTCGCTCCCGACGTCCGTTTGAGACGAAATGAGTTGCGTTGGGTTCACAATGATGAGGCCTACGCTCTCGTCCGGTTTGAAGCGATTCTGAGCACTTTGAATTTTCGAGCAAAATTTGATCCCCTGATCAGTCATTCTATCTCTTAACATAAACAGAAACAAATCTAATAGAACTAGGGAAAACTTGGTTGTTGTTTATCCTACAGTATGTCTCCAATCACAGGTAGATCTAAGGGAGTGCTCACTTGTCCACAAGGGGGATGTCTCCACAACATAATCAACCACTCCACTAGGGAAGGATCTTTGATTATTCCTTACTTTTGTAACTTCCCTTATTCCTTTGATTTCTAAAACTTTTCCATAGCTTTGTATCTTCCTCATCACTCACTGGATGATTAGATCTCTAGATCTTTCAGATCTAGGAAATATTTGGGTTTTTTTTTTCCCAATTTCCCCACATGATTATACTCTATCTTTGAGAACCAGAGTGACCAATCATGAGCTATTGCACTACAACTCATGACTTCCTACCATGTGGTTGTGTTTTGCGCTATTTCTTGGTTGCGACCTAATTCGTAGGCCATTGGTTTAGGATTTTCTAAGTTGCTTCCTTCACAGATATGTGTCTAGGTAGGGTCTATGAGTCTATTAGAGGTCTTTTAGCATTGATCTAATCTATGGTTAAGCATCTTGTTTTCTATTTGGGTTATCAAGTGAATTTGAGGTATTTAATGTTTTGTGTGGCTTGTGTGGCTTTCTTGTTTGTGTGAGTTTGCTTCCTGGCAAGCAGTGACATGGGCACCATATCTAGTTGGTATTTTTAGATCTAGTAATGTCTTTGATCCCTTTACATCTAGTTTTTGTGTGTTGAGATACTTTTCATTGCTAGATCCTTGTCCATGTTTTGGGTTTTGATCCCATATAGACATTGGAGTATGCTTGTGTGCATCACTACCAATATCATACAACCCTTATCTTTTGGTTTTGTTGGTTTGATTTGCATATTCCTTTTCTTTACCATATTAAGAAAAGTTTTTGTTTCATAAAGTGTCTTAGGGTAGATCTTTTGAGTGTTTTCTTGGAGATTGCATTGGTGTGTTTAACTTTTGAGGATTTTGTTAAATTTTCTTTGGTTGTATTTAATGGTTAATGAGAGAGTGATAGGCTTCCATTTTGGTTTTGAAAATACGAAAAAGTGAAAAACATCTCTTCCCTTCCTTTAGAAAGAGTTCATTGAATGGAAAAAGTGCATTCTCTTGCATGGATATTTTTGCTTCTTTTTGATGGGAAAGTGTCAAAACACCACTAAAATTTTCATCTCATTTCCCTTGAGTAATAAATAGCTTGAGAAGAAAAGTTCTTAATTTAAAAGTTATTAGACCTTTTTCTTTATAGCAAACCAACATTAGACTAGGATTTAAGGCCTTGGTGCATGATTGCAGAGAAAATTCTTCAAGTCCAAAAAACCCAACTTAGAAGTCATTAGTGAGTGCATAAATCCATTGTCACAATGAGCACTTTTTGGGAAGCTCCTCTAACATGGGATTTAAGAACAAGGTCACTAGGGAAACTAGAGTGATATCCCCTCTCAACAGTTTTTGGTGTTTGTTTGGAATACTACATGTATGTGGGTTTTGGTTGTGACAGACCTCTCTGTAAGGTAGCACTTCTCGGAGCTTCAAATTTAGTTTCCCTTCCCATACATGTGGTCTTGACCCATGATTGTTCACCTAGTCACCAATTGTAAGGTGGTAACCATAGTGACCTTTCCTAGGTATCTACAAAGGTGACTGCGGGTGGGAAGTTCTTGCAATACATGGGGTGGACGTCGAACCTTTGTTTCATTTCCCATAGAAGGTGCCCATATTCATGAGGGTACTTTCACTGGTAAGGGTTATTACATGTGATTTACCATAACCATCTCTCACACTTTCTCTAGCCAAGATTTTGGACTTGACATCCTCCAAAGGGTTGGTTTTCAGAAGGCCCCTTTATCCACTAGTTTTCCTATTTATAGACTATATTTTATAGGGGTGTGCTCTACGATTTTGTGTCTAAGTCGGACATGTGTTGATGGATTTTTATTTTCATAAAAATTTTATTCATTGTGGCTAACCAACTGCTTCATCATCCCCATAAACAATGCGAACTTTCTCTCAAGGAAGAGGAGAAACCACCTGTAAAATGGAGGCTGGTATCCACTGTAGATGGCATAAAAAATGTAGATTCAGGTAGGGACTCTAAGAAGAGTGAGCAAGTAGAGGTTGAAGTCATTGATGAAATTCCTCCATCCAATTTTAACCCTCCTTCGACCAGTCCTTTCGATGTCATGCTCCTTAGGGTAAGGGGACATTTAGTAAGAATTTTTTGTTTTTTAGTGATCCTCATATGATATCGAGAACATGTGTTTCATCAAGTATGGTTGATCATTAAATATCATTAAAACGTGTCACAAGAGGCACCTATGTGATGTCCTCCTTACCATTCATTAGTGTCATAGGACCTACACCATCGTTTCATAGAACATCAAGTTTCTCCATTTGGGGAATGCCAATAATGACTTATTTTTCGTCCTTGAGTGCATCTAATGTGAGAAAACCCATCATATCGGTCTCGATGCCCGCATCCAAATTTCCATCAAGTGGGGAATGAAGCCTTGGTTTTAACACCTGAAGTGGATTTCCTTTTCCTTTTAGCATCCCTATAGGAATCCTAACAATGCTAAGAATTGGTTTCCCTTTTGTCTAGAATGTTCATAAAGGGTCTAGGTGTAACACACCCGACCCCCTAAACCCTACTTAGGCTAGTGGGATGTCAAAATTCCTCTATCTTGTAATGTCCCCTAACCCAACCGAGGGACATTACAATGAAAAATACTAATAAAAACAAAATTTATGCTAACTAATTTAATCATTTCACAACTAATTGATTTCCTATAGCTTTCAACTACAAATTATAGCCAGAAATAACTATTATCTATTACCATTTATTTAATGCATTTATAACAAGCTAAATAGACATGAAAGCAGACTAATAATTCAACACAACAACATATAAATCATTATGAAATACACAGAGTTCATGCACAACAATAACACATGTGAAATAACACAACAACAAGATAAAACACTTATCTTTTTAAATCCATTGTGCAACCAATTGCTTGGAACTGAAGTTCCACCCAACCATAGACCAATTGTTCTAAATCTCAACAGAAAGTCACCCTCAAGCTAGGATAACAATCCAAAAAAGACGGTGGTCTCTCACAATCCACTCACAACTCATAAAACTCACTACCCACTGGTATCTTCCTACAACTATCCCAATTTTCCACCAGCTTTTTTCCTCTTGACCTTCCCAACACAAGGAATGTACCCCTTCACTGATTTCAGTCCCTTGGGAATCCTATTCATTTATCATGGCCTCTCCGGCATAGGTAGCTAGGAATATCTTAGCTGGTAACTCAAGGGATCTTGCGGCTAGGAAAAACTACTAGCAAACAACAACAACCACTTGTTCTTATAGTGCAACTCACTCAGGAGTTCACTCTTCATGCCTAAAAAACTGTATCTTCAGTTTCCAACTCCAAAATACGCTCCAATATGCTCCATATTTCTTTAGAATTCACCCTTCATGGCTGCACCAACTCCAAGCTCTTTCATACTCTCTACTTGTTCCTTATGCACAAAACTTAACTATCTAAAATGGTTGTCCCAACCCATACAAATTTCTCTATGTTGGCTTGTTTTCTTGACTCACACACTTCCCCAAGTTGATTTTACTCAGCCCCCATGTTCCCAATAACTTTTGGATGTGACCACTCACACCCACCCTCTTACATGTATTCAATGATTGGCTTTGGGAACACTCAATAAAAAATTATAAGGTTCATATACCAATAGAAAATTCACGAAATTGGGTTGAATTAATATGCATGGGTAATTCCCATTGGACCCTCTTGGTCATTATCCTAGACACTCCCCTCTCTTGTGGATTAATTCATCCCCCATCTTTGTCTATGTTCCCCTAGAATCTAGCATCACATTTTTTTATTGAAACATAGAAATACAATTCACATATTACATCGCTTGGTCGCAACCACACATTATATCTACATTAAACATTAATTAAATTGAATATTATAGTGGGGATGTTACATTCCCCACCCGCTACAAGTGTGCATTGGCCTTGTGCACACTATGTCGATATACATATGTAAAAATTTACATCTCAATACCTAGAAAATAAAATTCTGTAATTTAAGAACTCCAATAGCAGTTCCAACCATAATCTCATGTTCATCTCAACTCGTCGACCCAAGGAATGAACCATTCATTTATCAGGGATAACCCAAGGGATGTACCATCCGATTATCAAGGCTATCTGAATGAATGATCCATTTTTTTTATCAAGGTACCCAGTGCACTTGGCTAGGAATCTGAGATGTGGTTCTAGAACTCTAGTTGGTCAAAATGGAGTCTTGCATTCCATCTTCTTCAAAATTGTCAAACATTTATGGGTATTCTTCTTGCATGTTTTCTTCATTCTCCCATGTAGCATCTTTAGGACCGTAATAGGTATATTGAAACTTTACCAACCCTATGGATTTATTCCTGCCCATATTGACTTGCCAGTATAGGATGCGTACTGGTTCCACTCGGAAATCCCCGTCATGCTCCACCTGGATCGCATTCCAATCAATTATGTGGCTAGGATCAAGAACATATTTATTTAATAAAGATACATGAAATACAATATACACTCACATGGATGCAGACAATGCTAGCATGTATGCAACTGGCCCTATCTTTTCCAAGATTTCAAAAGGTCCATAATATATCACTGCTAACTTTGGGAAACTCCCTAATATTAGTGAACTTCTTTTCAAATTCACTTTTAAGAACACATGTTCTCCCACTTTGAAATATCTAAAAACTTTGTTCTTGTCTGCATAACTTTTCTTCCTATCCCGGGCATCCTTTAAATTATGCTTAATCTTTTGCATCTGATCTTCCATTTCCCTTGACAAATTTGGCCCAACCACTGCTCTCTCTGTTGGGTTATCCCAACTTACTAGTGTGTTGCATTTTCTTCCATACAATGTTGCAAATGGACACATTTTTAATGAGGCATAATACCCATTATTGTATGCAAATTAAACTAAATGAATATAATATTCCCACTTTGATGGTTGATCCATCACATACATTCTAACCATGTCCTCAATTATCTTGTTAGTCCTCTATGTTTTCCCATCTGACTCTGGATGATATGTTGTACTAAGATTTAAATTTTTCCCAAAGAATTTGAACAAACCCTTCCAAAAATTGGAAGTAAACATTGTATCTTTGTCTGAAACTATTGCCTTAGGTACCCCATGTAGCCTAGCAACTTATTTCATATATATTTCTGCAATATTTGTTTCCTTGTGTGTAGTCTTTACAGGAATAAAATGCACTTCCTTAGTTAATTTATCAACCACCACCATGATGGAATCATGTTGCTTCATTTCTCTGGGAGTTTTACTAATAAAATCAATCCTGACAACTTCTCGCTTCCATTTCAGAATGGGCAATGGCTGTAACATCCCTACTATATGCCTATATTCAATATTCACTTTCTGACACTCTAGACATATGGATATGTAATTAGCCACTTATTTCTTAAGTTCTATCCAAAAATATTGGCTTCTTATAGTTGCATTTGTATTCTGATATCCTAGGTTCCCGACATATGACACATTATGTATTTCCTTCAGAACTGCATTTTTCAGCTCTTTGGAATTCGACACATAAATATTTCCTTTGTACATGAGAACTCCATATTCTTTCAGCTCATAAGAATTAAATTTCTGATGAAAATTATCTGATTGTAATATCTCTTTTATTTTTAAATAATTTTGATCTAAATTTGTTGTTGCAATGATTTGATCTTTCAGATTAGTTATGTACATTCTAATGGGTGCAACATGCACTTCATGAGATCTCCTTCTCAATGCATCGACCACCTGATTCTCCTTGTCTTTTATATGTTTAATTTCAAAGTCATATTCACTCAAAAATTCCAACCATCTAAGTTTTCTAGAATTTAGTGTTGGTTTTCCAAAACAATGCTTCAAACCACAATGCTTTGTTCTTAGCTCACATTTATTACCCATGAGGTAATGTCTCCACATTTTAATGCATGTACAATTGATGTGAAATCCAAGTCCTGTGTAGCATAATTCCTCTCATGCTCTTTTAATGTTTTGGGTTCATAGAATACCACATGATATTTTTAACTAATGAATTCATCAAGCCCTTCCTTGGAAGCATCAGTGCACACAAAAAAACATTCGTCCATATCTGCAATCTTCAATATTGGTGCACTTGCCAATATTTCCTTCAATTATTGAAAACTCTCTTCACACTTGGAAGTCCATTCAAACCCCACTCCCTTCTTTTGTAAAGAATTTATTAGACTTGCAATCTTTGAAAATACTTTTATGAATCTTCAATAATAATCGGCAAGACCCATGAATGATCTGACCTCCATAACATTTATTGGCGCTGGCCATCCTCTAATGGCCTCTATCTTTTTAGGATCCATTGTTATCCCTTCTACTGAAATTATATGCCCCAAGTAGTGAATCTTCTTTTGATAAAAGATGCACTTACTTAGCTTAACATACAATTTATGCTCTCTTAAAACTTGCAACACCATTCTCAAATGTCAATCATGTTCCTCTTCTAACTTAGAATAGATGAGTATGTCATATAGGAACACAATTAAAAACTTGTCCAGATACTCCCTGGACACTCCATTCATCAGACACATAAAAATTGTTGGGGCATTTGATAGTCCACATAGCACTACCATGATTTCATCATTCCCATATCTCATCTTGAATGATGTCCTGCTAATGTATTCTTCCTTAATCCTCACTTGACAATAGCCTGATCTCAAGTCAATCTTGGAAAATATTCGTGTGCCTTTGAGTTGATCAAAAAAATCATCAATTCTTGGAAAGGGATATTTTTTTATTTATGGTGACCTTATTCGGTTGTTTGAAATGAATACACATCCTTAAGGTTCCATCTTTCATCTTTAAAAAACAAATCGGGGCTCCCCATCGTGAAAGACTTGGGCATGTGTACCCCTTTTTTAACAATTCTTCAAGATGCATATGCAACTCCTTTAGCTCTAGTGTGCCCATTCTGTAAGGTGTCTTGGACACTGGGGAAACTCCTGGCACCAAATCGATAGAGAAATCAATATCTCTCTTTGGTGAAAATATTTGGATTTCCCTAAAAACATCTTCAAAATCCCTCAAGACTATATGGTCTTCAATACTTTCCACTTTATCCTTGGTTTCCTCTTCCATATGGGCTACAAAAATATGACATCCCTTCCTGAAACTCTTTTTGAACTGCGTAACTAAAATCTCTCTAACAACTATATCTCTTGGAATTCCTTGAAACTTCCCTTGCTACCCTTCTTCATCAAGGCATGTGAATGTATTTTTGTAATAGTCTAGGACAACATGATGTTTCTCCAACCAATCCATGCCAATTATAAAATCATATCAGCCCAATGGTATGATATTTACATTTACCTTTGTGTTGAGTCCATTCATCTTTATCGGACAATCTTTAAGAAACTCATTGATTTTTCTCTTAGCCCTTGTGGCTAACTGAACTAAGCAAGTTTTCTTGTGCTTACTACTTTGAAACTAAAATATTTCAACACTGTTATCATTTATGTAACTATTTCTTGCTACATAATCAATTAAAATTTCTATGGGTTGGTTATCAATCTTACCTTCCACTTCAATCATGGGAGATTGATTCTTTGTTTTCTTGTTGTCCAAGGATTCATAAATCATTGGCATGTTTCCTCCCATGTATTCCACTATTTCAGCATGTTGTGGACAGTCCTTGTTCTTTCTCCTTTTTGAGTGAATTCCCTATATAAATGATTTCCTTCACATCCCCAACATTGCATAGGTTTTTGCCTTGGTCTTTTCCCAAATGAATTTACATTCTTGTGCTCATTTTGGGTTGACTGACCTTGTTGATTTGCTTGGGATCTATTCTTGAAAAAGGATGGCTTAAAGCATTTCTTCCTTTAATCCTTTTTACCCTTCATCTTTTCATTCCAAGCCTTTTGGAAAATTGGCCTTCCTCTGCTTTTCTCATAAAGATGCCTTGCTCTCCTTATGGATTCTTTCAAATTTTTGGGGTTATCATACTGAATCTTTTCATTGTAGAAGGAGGGTATGCCACTCAGAAACCTTTGGATTTTGACTTTCTCATCCTTTATGAAGTCAACAAACTTCAAAAATTCAAAGGACCTCTTTTCCTATTCATCCATGGTCATGGTTCCCAACTTGAGTTCAAAAACCACTTTTATCTTTCTTTCATAATAATGATCAGATAAATATTTATCTTGGAAATATCCTTTGAACTGCCTCTATGAGATCATCTTATCATCAAGATTCTTGGCCTACTTAAGTCAATCCCACCACATGGTTTCCTTTCCTTGCAAATGGTAGGTGGAAATTCTAGCTTCTACACTTGAGGGGTAATCATGTAGCTGGAAGTATTTCTTCATTTACAATAGTTAGGCTTTGGTTATTCTCCTTTTTTGTTCTCAACATTTAAATTCAATGGCTTGATCTTCCTGAGCACACCTTGCAATATGTCTACCTCAGTCCTTATTCTTTTCCTCTGAACATGAGACACACTTGGGGTGATCTCTGACCCTGAACTTTCATGAGTTCTTCTCATGGATTTCCTTGGAGAATGATGGCACCTGCTCATGCTTCTTGATTTACTATCATTTCCATGAATATGCTTTTTTCTATGGGATCTATATGTTGACACTTGTATATCACTAGTTGTTTTCTTAGTGCCAGAGTCATTTCTGACTTTCTTATGAAACATATTTAATCTTTGTAGTATCTCTTCCTAAGATTTCATAATCCTTTCATTATCATCCCTATATCTATTCACTCCTCTATGAATACTTTTCATAGTGACAAGATCCTACCTATCTCTTCTCCCATTTGACTATGTCTCATCATTCCCATGCTGACATGCAAACCAATGATCTCTTGCTCATGGTTGTAAGATACCTAATCATCTTCCATAAATATACTCCTCATATAAGAACCAAAGTTGCTTTCTAATACTTCTAATTGTGCAAGAAATGTGCATGTGATAATTATTGTTAGAAATATGCATAGCATAAAACATTTCATTCATTAGAATACAATTTATTTCTTCATGAATTTATGAAGGACACATTGCATCAATTTCAAATTATAACTCCTTAGATGCATTCCTCTTTGAAATATATTTCCAACAGTTGTACTCATGCCTCAATCTAAGTTCTAAGTGAAAAGTTACAACATTTACATATTGCAATTTCCACTCTTTTACCGTTATAAAAATATATTTATTAATTTATGATAAATTTTATTGCACAAATCAAAATTTTGGGTGGACAGATGTCTTCTATTCAATACATTTCCAATGACTATTCATTTTATCAAATCCAAGCTTCGAGATGAAATTTATGGTTTGAAGAAGTTTAGATTGTTTTACCCAATTTATCCTTGCATGCTATAGGTGACTCATTTCCCTTCTTGCACATTTTTTAGGTACCCATAACCAAAATATGACTCCATCACTCACTCCTAAGGTTCATAAGTTCCATCAGTTGTTGCCATGCCCCAAATAGAATTCTGAGTAGGGAATTATGCCCTATGGAAATAAATTTGTGTCAAAATTTTACCCTTACTATTTTGGTTGTAAATTTCTCATACGAGCTCCATTTTGCAAACAATTTAGCTCATTGGATAGCTCTCTCCAATTTATTTTATCTAGGATACAAAGATAGACTATATCTTTGTACACTCTTCACTAATGGGTTTTTATTGGATAAAAAAAGTCATTTAGGCCCTCAAAAGTGCCCTGCAAGTTAATGACCTTCAAAAACCACAAAAAACCACATAAAATTGATTGTTTTACTACTATAACATCCTTTTAAATATGAACCATTGATTTCAAATCACATCTAATATGAATCACTGATCCACACTCTATCAACGATCGATGATCAATATTATCCTTTGGGTGCACACATCATTTCACCCAAACTACCAACCTGACCATCGACCCAGATCCTCGACAACCGATTTGCGCACAACTCCAAATTGTCCGACTCGACCATCGACCGTCGGTGATCTTTGTTGGTGAATGGAGCTCCTCACTAATTCAACTAATTCCTAACCATCAGGCCATTGACAATCAACGATCCCTTATGACTGTTAAAAACTTCTTCCTCAATTCATCCGACCCAACCATCAACCATCAACCACTTCTGGGATAACGTGGCGGCTATTGACATGGCATGGCACATGGATGTTGATGTGAAATGATACATCATTCTGAGGTGCCAAATGTTTTGATGTGGAATGACATGTGGATGTTGACATGGCATGACACATGGATGTTGATGTGACATGACACGTCATCACCCTCTTCCCTCCATCGTCCATCAATCCATTCTCTTGGACAACATAGACACATTGTCAAATTCGTTCGACGCTTGACCATAGGTCCATATTCCATTGACGGATTTTCTTTCTTGATTCGAAACAATTTTCCTAATCGACCAATACTTGACCATCGACCCATCTTCCATCGAATATTTTCATTGGTGACTGAAAATACTTTGTTGGATTCAGCCAATGCCCGACTGTCGACCATCGGTGGTCAGACATGTCTTCTGGCTGAACCATCTCTTCACCATTTTGACTAACCTGACCATCGACCATCAATGATTTTTCTTGGTGAACTTCGTCACTTAGAAAATTTTCAACATTTCTCTGATGAATCTAAGTCGTCGATCTATTAGTGAAACAATTATTGGTCGTTGGTTCTATTACATCTTCCCAACAACTAAAATCATTATAGAATGTTGATATAATCCATTTCAAAAACCCCTAAAATGAATCATGGTCGTTGATTTGATCAATCTTTCAAAACGGTTGAAACAATATGAGTTTTTAAATTTATCATAGCGAATCTCGATCATCGGTCTCGATATCAAACATGATCTCGGTCGTCAATTCACCAAATTGCCTGTAACTATACAACAACCATTAAAACGTGAATTTTGACCTTTCCAAGTTGAATTTCTCTTTGAAACTTGCATATTTACTTCATTAAACTTCTCTTAAACAATCTTGATTACTTTAACTCAGATCTTACTAAACAATTTGGGGATTTCTCTATGAGTTTTCACCATTCCGCCCCCCCCAATTCGCACAAACAAATATGTAACAATGAATCTGATCAATTTGCATTCTTCTTTGACCATACAAGACCAACGTTTGAACCTGATGGATATGATACCATAATGTGACATCCCCCATCCCAACCAAGGACATTACAGTGAAAATTACTCATAAAAATGAAATTTCTGCTAACTAATTTAATCATTTCATGACTAATTAATTTCATGTAGCTTTCAGCTATGAATTGTTGAAATAATGTAACTTCAAAGTGAATTCTTATTATTATTTGATATATTATTCATTGGATCAATCCCCATTGTGGATTGATCATGTTGGCTATTGTAAAAATACCAAATCACCTTTTACGGATTGGTCATAATGTAATTGTAATAGGCAGAAAGAGAAGTTGGCCCCAGAATATATCAAAGAGACCTCGAAATATAATAAAGGTGGTTATAAACAACCAGGAGAAGAAGTTGGCCCTGCCAGTGAAAGGACACTCCCACACGTGCCAGTCTTGTATAAATAAGGAGGCTAGTGCCTCACTTAGACACACACTCACTTGTTCATTGAGAGACAAGTTTCGGAGTTGTAGTTGGAGAAAAGAGAGAGAGAGAGAGAGGTGCATCTTTGGGAGAGGACATTCTATACTTGTTTGAGTTATCTCTTAGCATTGTATTGGCTATCTATAATAAGGAAGTTTTGTTGGGTTTTCTTCCCCTAGAGGGTTTCCCAGGATAAATGTTGTGTCTCTTGTGATTGTGTATTTCTCAGTGATCTTGTCTTATGTTGCTATTATCTATTTAAATGCAAAGAACTATAATAATGGCTTAAACATTAACATGGTATCAGAGCCAAGATGAAGAGAGCATATTTCATAAGAGAAAAGTGAAAAACGTCATTGTTGTTGTACATGCAAATTAGGTTTTTTTGTTGGTGAGGTATTTCATCTTTAAAACCATATAGAAAAGTGTTCCCTCCCTCAAAGATCATTTTGGCACCTTCGGTGCATCTTTTCAGTGGCTAGATCTCCCGGAAAGTGAAACCCTAGTTTCAAAAAGTACCAGAAGTACCAGAAAACTAGAGTACCAGAAGTACCAGAAGTACCAGAGTACCATAGGTACCAGAAAACCAGAAGCACCGGTCCAAAAATCTACATATCAAGTTTGAGAGGGGTAAAAGTTGGATCTTCTCAGATCCAAGCACACCAGGCTACTCACCTCAACAAAGCGCACCTCCTGGTAAGTTCAGAATTTGATTTTGAACATTTTCATTTTTGGACATTTTCCTAGCTTCAAGTAAAAGATGTCTACAAGCGTTAAGCTTGTTGACAAGCTAGAAGGTGTGGAAAACTTTCGTTCCTAGAAGTATAGGATTGGTCTCATTATTGAATAGAATGACCTAGCAAGATTCGTCAAAGAAGAAGTGTCAGAGCCTGCTAATACTGCAGAAAAAGAAAAGCACAAAAAGGACACAATCAAGGCCAAAAGAATCATTGCAAATTCAATCAAAGGCCACCTGATTCCATATGTGTCATCAAATAAGACTTCGAAAGAAATTTTTGATGCCCTAAATAGACTATATGAAGGAAATAACATAAACCGAAAGATGAATCTTAGAACTCAACTCAAGAATACAAGAATTTAGAAAGGAGAATCAATCCAAGAATACTTCTCCAGAATATCCCGATTCAAAGAACAACTAAAATAAACTGGAGATACCGTAGACGAAGATGAACTGATAATGATGACCCTAAATGGTCTCACAAGACCTTGGGATGCATTCATCCAAACAATTTGTGCCAGAACAAAGAAATTGAAGTTTGACAGTCTATGGGAAGAATGCATCCAAGAAGAAACAAGAGTAGCTAACTGAGAGGCTTTACTAGCCAGAGATGAAGATCAATCCCTAGCTACTCACACTAAAGGAGGAAGAAAGAAGTCTTACTTTTAGAAAGAGACTTGCAAAGAGTCTCAACCCCAAAACAAATTCAATCATAAAGAATCTCATCCAAGGAGATTTCAGAAGAAAGGACAACGAAAGAAAAGAGATTACTCATTTGTACAATGCTACCATTGTGAAAATATGGGACACATTGTGAATTTTTTTCCAGCTAGATGAGAAGAATACAAGAGGAAACAAAAGAGGCACCATGCCCATGCAGTTGAATATGAAGAGCCACCTACAAAGATGTTAAGAGAACAAATTAAAGAACATGTCTTAATCTCGGCCCTCTCATGATCGGTAATACCTGGAGAGGACACTTGGCTCATTGATAGTGGTGCCTCCAAGCACATGACAGGACAAAGAGATATTCTCTCTTACATTTCAGAAAAGAAGTTTTCTCAGAAAGTGACACTTGGAGATGATTACCAATATCCCATCAAGGGAGTGGGAGAATCAAACTACAAACTGAATTTAGGGAATTCAATGAAGATGAAGGATGCACTCTATGTACCATGTTTGACAAAGAACCTACTATCCATTTTGGAATTAGAAAAGAAAGGCTTCCGAGTTTCCTTTATAGATGGAGAAGTTATTTTGTGGGCTAAAGGAGAAACCTTAAATGAAGCAATCATCATTGGAAGTGAAGAAAATGGCTTGTATAAGCTAAAGGGTCACTCAGAGGCTGCCATGAACCACATCATTGAAAACTCATGTGAACTTTGGCATATAAGATTATCTCACATTAATTACAAGGCACTACCATACATATGCAAAGTTGTCACAGGATTACCAGAACTCAAGGTTGATCATGAAGGCATATGTAATGGATGTGCACAAGGGAATAACATCAAGAACCCTTTTCCGAAGAGAGACAAAAAAGAAGAAGGATTCTTAGAACTCATCCATTCAAATGTGTGTGGCCCAATGCCATCATCCTCCATGAGTGGGTATGTATACTATGTATCATTCATTGATGATTATTCTCGTAAGACTTGGTTGTATTTTTTGAAATCCAAAGATGAAGTATTTAGCAAGTTCAAGGAATTAAAAGCCTTGATAGAGAATCTTTCTGAAAAAAATATAAAGATACTCAGGTCAGAAAATGGAGGATAATGCACCTCAAAAGAGTTTGTGAACATCTGCAAATATGTTGGGATCAAGAGGGAACTCACTACTCCCTATAATCCTCAACAAAACGGTGTGGCTGAAAGAAAGAACATAACAATAATGGAAGTTGTGAAGACCATGATCCACGATCAAGATCTTCCTATGTGCTTATGGGAAGAAGCAACAATGACAACCGTATATGTGAAAAATCGATTGTCCCACAGTGCACTTGGGTTCAAGACCCCGTAAGAGATGTTCACCAGAAAGAAGCCAGAGGTAAGCCATCTCAAAATATTTGGCTACCCAGTATTTATACATCTACTGAAAGAGAAAATAAACAAGTTGGAACCCTCAGGAAAGAAGGGAATATTTGTGGGATACTGTGAGGTCTCCAAGGCCTTCAAGATCTACATACTAGGTCACCACCACATTGAGATCAGCAGGGTTATGACATTTGATGAAGATGCAACGCTCAAGAAACCAAGAAAATGCCAGCTTAAAGAGGTATATGAAGAGGAACCCGTAATCCCCAGAGTTGCAGAATCAATGAGGGAGGTTCTCAGAGTTGTTGAACCAGTGAGGGAAGTTGTAACGTCCCCTAAAGAGGAAATTATAGAAGATCATGATGTATCAGAGTTTCAAGAACCTCCTAAGATGACGATCTTCCATAAAAGAAAGCCAGCTTGGGCTAGAGAGATTATTCAAGATGGAGAGAAATATGGTGTTCCCGAAGGAACCACGAGACATGTGAAGAAACCTAAGCCATTCTCCTGTTATATGGATTTGATGTGTGATATCCTAGAAAAGGAGCCTACCTTCTTTGAAGAAGCCATTCAAAAGAAAGAATGGGCAGATGCCATGACATAAGAATGATGTATGGTAAATAGTTCCCAGACCGAATAGCAAGGATGTTGTATCGTCCAGATGGCTCTTCAAAATAAAACATGTTGTTGATGGAAGTATTGAGAAATATAAATCTCATGGCTTTCCTCAAAATGAAGGCATTGACTATGAAGAGACATTCTCTCATGTAGCCAGATACACTTCGATCAAAACCAACATAGCCCTTGTAGCTAAGATGAAGTGGAAGTTACACCAGATGGACGTAAAGGAATCTTTCCTAAATGGTGTTATCGAAGAGGAAGTGTATATAGAGAAACCTCAAGGATTTGAAGTTGAAGACAGGAAGTCTCATGTCTGCAAGTTGAAGAAAGCCTTGTACAAATTGAAGCAAGATCCTAGAGCTTGGTATGGACGAATAGACATATTTTGACGAGCTTGGGCTTTACCAAGAGTAAAGAAGATTCTAACCTCTACTTCAAGGTTATGAACGATGAGCCAATGATACTATTGCTATTTGTGGATGACTTATTCTTAACTGGAGAACAAAATCTCATCACCGAATGTAAGAAGAGACTCATTTAAGAATTTGAGATGAAAGACCTTGGCCTAATGCACTATTTCTTAGGTCTTAAGGTATGGAAAAGTCCATAGAGGATATTACTTAACCAAGGGAAGTATGCAGTCGAAATCTTGAAGAGATTCGACATGTTAGAGTGCAAGACCATGAATACACCCATGGAAACGAAGCTGAAGTTGTTGGTCGATACTTCATCAAAATTGATTGATGCCACACTGTATAGACATATTATTGGATCGCTGATGTATGTGACGCACACCAGACCAGACATTTGTTTTTCCATGAACACCTTGAGTCATTTTTTGGTTGAACCCATACATGTTCACCTTGTGGCTGAAAAACATGTGATGCGATACCTCAAGGGTACATTAGATTGTGGTCTCAATTATGATCGAGATCATGATTTCACATTGAGTGGGTACACTGATTCAGATTGGGCAGGAAGTGGTTCTGATAGAAAAATCACTTCAGGATGTTGTTTTAGTTTGGGATCACCCATGATCTCGTGGCAGAGTAGGAAGCAATCCAACATTTCTCTCAGCACAACGGAAGCATAATACATTGTTGCATGTTCTACCAGCTGCGAAGCTATATGTCTTCGAAAGTTGTTGACCGACCTATTTGACCTAGAGATGGAAGCAACCACAATTCTATGTGACAATCAGAGATGCATAAAGATGACATAGAATCCTATATTCCATGACAGGTCAAAGCACATAGAGATTCATTATCATTACATCTGTGACATGGTGTAGAGAGGAGCCTTAAAGCTCCAGTACATTAGCATGGTTGAACAGGATGTTGATGTGTTGACCAAGCCTCTATATTGTGTAAAGTTTGAGCACTTTCGAGATAAGATTGGTATAGTCTGAAAGGACCTTCCTCGAAAGGGGGAGTAGTTGTTGTGATGAGACATCTCTTGCTTCCAGCTTCAGTGCTGTGACGTAAAACAAGAAGATGTGATGAGACTAGTATTGTGCTTACAGCTTGACAACTGTGACGTAAAGCCAGTCTAGTATCTTTCTTCCAACCTGATGGTTGTGACATAAATCAAGACGATGTGATGATACTAGCACTATTATTCCAACTTGATAGTTGTGATGTAAAGTCAATCTAGTATCTTGCTTCCATCTTGAGTGTTGTGATGTAAAGCAAGAAATTGAGATGAGACTAGTACTGTGTTTCCAGCTTGATAGTTGTGATGTAAAGCCAATCTAGTATCTTGCTTCCAGCTTGAGTGTTGTCACGTAAATCAAGACATTGTGATGAGACTAGTACTATGCTTCCATCTTGATAGTTGTGACATAAATCTAGTCTAATATCTTGCTTCCATCTTGAGTGTTGTGACGTAAAGCAAGACGTTGAGATGAGACTAGTACTGTGATTCCATCTTGAGAAGCTGTGACGTAAAGCCAGTCCTATATTATGATGAGCCAACCTCGTGCTGTGATGATGATGGTGTATTAGTTTTATACTAATACATATTGATGCAAATGATGATTGCATTCCTTTGAAAATGACGATGTTGCTGATGAAGAAAACTTCTGATGATTTATAGATACGCCAGTTAGTGTTCCAAGATGATATTGATGATGTTGTCCTCTCGATGTTGTTGATGATAAAGGGCCTCTCTCTCGTCTGATGTTGTTGTAGAATACCCTTCTTGTTAAGGGGGAGTGTTGAAATAATGTAACTGCAAAGTGTATTCTTATTATTATTTGATATATTATTCATTGGATCAATCCCCATTGTGGATTTATCATGTCTACTATTGTAAAAGGACCAAATCCCCTTTTGGAGATTGGTCATAATGTAATTGTAATAGGTAGAAAGAGAAGTCGGCCCCAGAATATATCAAAGAGGCCCCGAAATATAATAAAGGTGGTTATAGCCACCCAGGAGAAGAAGTCAGCCCTTCCAGTGAAAGGACACTCCCACACATGTCAATCTTGTATAAATAAGGAGGCTAGCACATCACTTAGACACACACTCACTTGTTCATTGAGAGACAAGTTTTGGAGCTGCAGTTGGAGAATAGAGAGAGAGAGAGAGGCACATCTTTGGGAGAGGACATTATGTACTTTTTTGAGTTATCTCTTGGCATTGTATTGGCTATCTATAATAAGGATTTTTTGTTGGGTTTTCTTCCCCTAGAGGGTTTCCCAAGATAAATGTTGTGTCTCTTGTGATTGTGTATTTCTCAATGATCTTGTCTTATGTTGTTGTTATCTATTGAAATGCAAAGAACTATAATAATGGCTTAAACATTAACATGAATTACAACCAAAACTAAATATTTTCTATTACCATTTATTTGATTCATTTACATCAAGATAAATAGACATGAATGTAGATTAATAATTCAACACAACAACATATAAATCATTCATAAATACACAGAGTTCATGCACAACAATAACACATTTAAAATAACACAATAACAAGATAAAACACATATATTTTAAATATATTGTGCAACTAGATTATTGGGATGAACATTCCACCCAACCATAGAGTGATTCTTCCAAATACCAACATCCAGTCACCCCTAAGCTAAGGCTAGCAATCCAAAAAAAAGGGTGGTTTCTCACAGTCCATTCATAGCTCATAAAACTCACAACCCACTGGTATGTTCCTACAACTATCTTGATTTTACACACACTATCTTCCTCTTGACCTACCCAACCCAAGGAATGTACCCCTTCACTAATCATAGTCCCTCAAACATCTCATTCATTTATCAAGGCATGTCTAGCACATGTAGCTAGTAATATCTCAACTGGGAACTCAAGGGAGCTTGCTTCTAGGAAAAACTACTAGCAAACAACAACAAAAAACTTGTTACATTGAAACTCACCTAGGATTTCACTCTTCAAGCCTGAAAACTTGGATCTTCAATTTATATATCCAAAATATGCTCCAACTGTTAGGAAATGCAAGACACTTCCACACTAATCCTAGCATAAGAGAAGAATAATTTATTCTAGAAAGAAAATGACACAAGCAATCACACAGTACACTAAGATTTTACCCTAGAAAACCTTAACCGGGAAAGCCAACATTCCTTTGAGCATTCTTCTCACTTGTTGTCTTATTCAATAAAAATAAAAGGTTACATGTCTAACCTTGGTCCACAACTAAGACACAATCAACATCATACCCTCTTTCACATGCAAGAACAACCCTGTAGCCAATTCAACTTACATATGCATGACCAACAACCTACACTTACACATGCATTAACCTGCAAAAATGAATTCTATGATCACCTTACAACAACAACCTTTACGACTTTACAACACACCTCTTTATATTATTTACAATAGAAAAACCCCTAAATATCGACGCCAAAAAATGGTTAGAGATCCATGCATATCATTAGATACGAATCCCGCAAATCTTGGGATTTTGTTACAGTTGACTCCAAGTTAGCTTTACCATTTGATTACAAGTCAGAATTCATTCAGTCTTTAGTTTTCCATCTCATGCTCACACTTCGACCTCTTTTTGGTTGACTTACCATCGATATATTCGACTTCGACATTACCCAATCAACTTCCTTGACCTTCGTCTTGATTTTGATGTACCTCGACTTCGACCTGTTGTTGATCCACCTCGACTTCGACTATTAGTCGACTCACCTCAACTAGGCTTTCACTACAAATAATATAACAACTCAACATTCTCCCACTTGTTTTCTTTTTTGTTGAAACATGAGATTCCTAAACTTTCACTCACGTACCCAGTGAAACAATTCCCATTGCCTCTTTACACCAAGAGAACTTCACAACACTCACAGACTTTGGTCAACGAGTCTGCTATGTTTTCCAACGTGTCTACTTTCTATAGTAGCACCTTGTTACTTTCTACCATTTCTGTTATGAAGTGGTATTATACATCAATTCGATAAGTCTTTGAATGATAAGCAAGGTTCTTTTCCAAAAATATTGCATTTTAACTGTCGCAACTTACCTTCATAGCTCTCTTCTCAAACCCAATTCCTGAACACAACCTTTGAAGCCATACCGCTTCTTTTCTTCCATGAGTGACAACCATGTATTCAGCTTCTATTTTCAACAATGTTACGACTTCCTGTCGCTTACTCATCCAGATTAGTGCTCCATTGAACATCTTGAAGACATATATGTTGGTCAACCTCCATTGATCCAGATCTCCAACCCAGTCGACATTGACAAAGCCATGTACTTATAATTTACCAATGTCACCTCCAGATCTTCCTTGATATCATATAGCATAATCCTTTGTTCCTCACAAGTACCTGAATACTCTCTTGATAGTTTTCCAATGCTCCTTTCCAGGTGTCGACATGTACCTTCTCAACACTCCCACTGCATGGGCAATTTGTGGTCAAGTGGAGACCATCGCATACAATAGACTACCAACAACACTTGAATAGGGAACACGTGCCATGTCCTCTATATATTCTTGTGACTTTGGACACTGTTCAATAGTAAGATTTTCTCCCATTGGAATTAGCACCTTCACTAGTTTGCAATCCTGCATGTTGAATTGTTTCAGAACTATTTAAATATACTTCGTCTGATTCAACTAGAGCTTTCTAGTGGCTTGATCTTTGTAACACACCCAACCCCTTAAGTACCTTTTTAAGGGATGAGGCATCCAAATTTATCTTTCCTCCATCATCTCGAATCCTCTTTTCGATATCTCTATCACCTTCTTCTCATCAAGAGCTTTCCAACCACCATTACCATGCTCAAATCTGAGCTATGGATTGGAATTTATGCCCTTCCAAAGTTCTGTAAGAATCATTAATCAAAGACCACGTGGATTTACCTCATTTGTACCATTCCACCTAGAACTAAATTGACCATGGTTTTCATCCCTTAGTGATGACATGGCCACTGGAGAGACGACAGGGGATGTTCCCTACCCCTTTGAGTTCACTGGGCCTTCGGCCCTTCATCCTTCATATCCATGTCTGAATCATTCCCGAAGTCCTTCCACATGGATCTCGACTTCAGACCTTTCGAATCATCCATTATACCACACCCAAACCATCCAGAACTCCAAAGCCCCGAAATATTTTCACGTAGCTATGGCCTTTAGCCCCTTTGGAGCATACATCCTAAACCTCCCAAAGTTCTGAACTCCTGAGGTCCTGCTGCGTAGCTCCAACATTCAACCCTTTTTGGAGCATAAATTATAACATCATAAAACTCTCATAGTTCCAAACTCCTGAAGTTCTGGGATCCCATTATTCATTAGGTCAAACAACCATGCACCAAGGGATGACACGCAACACTGAATAGAGATGACACATGGCCCTATCAATGGGATACACATGTCACGTTCTAATTGGCATATGAAGTTTGCAAAAAACATGAATCAAGGTGACATGTGGAATTTCACACATGGTTCCACATCACCCTATGTGATGTCAATGTGCCACGTCACTATGGAATGATGGCCTTCGGGCACCATCCCAATACATTTTGATCTACGATCGAGACATGTCCACGTATATCCCCAAATCTATGGCCTCCATTGCTTCGCGACTTCGGTGTTCGGGGGTGCTACCCATGTAACACTCATTTTCATATGGAGTAGATCAATGCTGAACTAATCAAAATCTTGATCCAACAGATGGGAGAGATCTTGAAGCACCCTCAGATCGATGGTCCACATTACTTTGGGAGTTTGACGTTCAAAGGTTCTGGTTGTTTAACACCCTTTCTCTCCTGGAGTAGGACTTCTCCAGAGTGCTACATGCTATCCTTCCAATAGTTGATCGGATGGTTGGGAGAGGTTCTCTAATGAATATCCATTTCAATGAATCACATTTTTAGATCAAGGGTCCCTAGGTTTCATTGTTTGACCACTCCCAGAGGGACACCTGTCAACCCAGAACACGCTGGCCAGACATGTGGCACCTGCCTCAGGTTATTGACACCTCTTTACTATGTCACAAGGCCACCAAACATGGAATGATTGTTTCTCAATGCATGGACCCCCACGTGCTCTCGATGTGATACTCTCATCCCCATGAACAAATGACCTAAAGGGATCCTGAAGGATCCTTAAATCGAAGACCCACAATGCTTCTCAACTCTGACATTCAGGGGTTTTGATGTTATAACACTTCCATTCTCCCAAAGTTGTCAAAGTCAGACTGACCATGGTATAGATCCAACAGTCAAGGGAGATCCCAAATACCCTTGGATCTACGGCTCACATTACTTCACGTCCGAGGAGTGGAACGAGGTTTAGAAAGGGGAAAAATTCCACGATTACAGGTAACTGACAGTTGAACTTCAGTCATCCATCAATTTACCGATCTGATAGGTTTCCTTCGTCGCATTTGGACATTGCACTGTTCATTCACCCAGGAGATCCGAACTCCTGGAGTCTCAAAAAACTTATCTCCTTTCAAGTGTATCGAAGGGTTCCATGGACCTGGTCCTATGGAACTTTTTCAAGCTATAGAGGCCACACTCTTTAACTCTTATCCAAGATTTGGTTAAGGATGTGGGCATGTGCCTGTGGTCTCTTGGAAAACTGGTTTGAAGGGAGCACCCTCCAATTCATATAACTTAAGTTCTAAAATAGGGAGAGGTATTTTCAAACCATCCTAGAGGCCAAACTTGTCACTTTACACCCATTCAAATGCAACGAATTACAAAAGGGAAATAAGAATTATAACAATTAATTTCACGCGATGAACAATTAATCACAATTACAGACATTCAAATTATTCATTTCAATCCAATTGCAAAGGGTAAACAAAATACTTATCTATTACATTCGATTACTAATCAACTGACTGTGGGTGTTCTCCTTTCCACCCAACGATAGGCTCTGAGGAATTTATTCTTAGCACTTTGGCCACCTCCGTGCCAAGCCATGATATCACTAGGGAACCTTTGCAGTTTCTCAGAGTTTGTTTCTCTGTCATAGCCTCTACAAGGTTTATCAGATGCTCCCTCGGCATCAATCTCGCGACCTTCTACTCAGGTCTTGTTTTCTGCAAATTCTCAATTATCCTTTCTCTTGTTCTCTCCAATAACTAGAACAACTTAATCTTCTCGTTCTTCTTCTTAGCTTGAGAGCCTCTCACACACTTCCTCTTTCTCTCTATGTATTTGGGTCCGCATGCCCCCTATGGGAATAATCTCCTTAGTGTTTTCCTTCGCGTGTATTCTTGCACATATTTTTCCTCCTTGGGAAGTTTTTGGACACGTCTTGTTCCTTCTACCAGAAGAAACTCAGGTCAGTCTGGGCCTGCAAGAAAACTTCACTCTGTGGTACTTTGGGCTGACATTTTTTTTCTATCTCCTCCGCAAGACCCTCCATGCTTCCATTCATGGGGGTAGTTGATTTTTCAACCACTGGTCCTTCTTTCATTAATTGATTCTCTCTAGTAATCCGGATGAGACTTATTATTTCAACAAAGATAATTTGGGTCATTTGACATAATGAACCCTCTCTACAGTTTCCTCACTCTTTCCTCTAGTGATATCATGTCTAGTACTTCAAGGCTTCACCCCCAAAGTTAGTTTTTGGAAATATAAAAATTAATACATTTACATTGTACACATTCCATAGCATGGTAATCATAATTAATGATTAATTACAAGCTGGGGGAAACATGGGTGTTACAATCCCCTCCCCCTTAAAAGGAACACTGTCCTAGGTGTTCTTTCTCAGTACAACCTATCATGCTTTTTTCATTCAGCTGCTTCAAAAATATTGATCCTCTTTCTTGGTTAGGTCCTTTCCAAATCCTTGGCCTTCATCACCTTCCTTCAATAATATTGGACAACAAGCATATTAATCACAATTTCATGCAGAAACATTTTATTGTTATGCAAAAATCAAGACGAAAATTTCAAAATCTATCACAATACTTATCTGTGCAATTCGTGGATTCGCATCCACATGGATGTCTTGTTATATTGGCTCACTGTTCTTCCTAGACATACCCATTGTGTGCATGATTCCAATCAATAGTTTAAAATAATTATCAAAGTCTCCTCTTCCTTGCGGTCACTCACCCTCCAGGCCCAGGCTCAGGCATCCCCTTCTCTGTTATACAATCCCTTGGAAATCCATCTTGTCTTTCCAAGAATTTATCGCATAGGAAGAGTTCTAAAACCTTCATTGAGCCTTACAATTGAGGCATCCATCAAAATTGATCTCCCGAGGCATCCCTCAAACTTTCTCTCCCGAGGCATCCCTCCGGCTTGTGTTGCCACAACACAACATATTCTAGGGAAATCATGACTTACCATAGGGTTCTCATGTCTCAACAATAGCCTTTTTCATACTTTCCAGCTTGACAGCATTCACCTATCTTCCATAGAAATATATTTTTCGTCTCACCTATATCATAGGTATACATAAATTATGAGATATTATCATCAATTTCAAATTCACAATTTTCTTGCAAATCTATCAGCCAAAGATTTCCAAATTCGACATTTATTTTCATATATGTTCCTCACAGGAACCAGATTCACAAGTATGGGACTTTCCTTCTCATAGCATTTTAGCTCAACAAGAAATTGGTCTTCCTTATAGGATTACAACACTTCCATATCCAAGACCCTTTTCTTCCTACAATTTTAACATTCCTCAGCCAAATAAATTGTTAGTTTTCATGCACATTATATTTTCAAAACTATGCATACTAATAGTTCAAGTCATTTTCATCCATTCAAGGGTATAGAGCAAAATGAATATCATTATTTAGGTATGCATCCTTTCAACATACCAAATTTTCCAAATGAAACTCAAATATCAATTGACTTTAATCAGTGTGCCAATATTCATGGCCACTTCCATACCCAATATACCCTTACATTTGGTTCAAGCTTGCCATACTTATGACAAGAACCTTTCCATGGTGTGTTGGAGCTGAACCAACCTCTTCACCGTAGGTTTAATCATTCCCATTCACTATTACAGAAAGAATATGCTTCCTGCTACAGGCTGATCACGATCCCAAATCAACACATATGAAACTAAAATTTTCGCTTGAATGAACCCAAGCATTCTTCCTTCATTAGTAACCAGGGTGCCAACACTCATGGCCACCCAAAATTATCTTTTATTTAACACCTATACAATTTAAGTAGAGTATTGGAATGTTCTCCTTCCTTAATTGGAAATCCCCTCTTATGAAAACATGCATTTACTCAATGCATTCCAGGCAATGTGCTAACTATGGGAACCTTTATTCCCAATCTCCCTAGATTGGTCGTTGTACCCATGGTACTCCTTACTCATGCATTTTATTGCAAGGATTATAGCTCATCCTTGACTGGAATAGACTCCCTCTCTCTATTATTCATATTCTTCTTTCTTGAATATTACCATGCTTGGGTAGTAATGGCATACAATAGCCACTCAAAATTATTCACATATTAGTAAGAAAATAAAATACTTTACAGTGGATTCTTACCAAATTCCTCCATACCTTATGCCACATAGGCATGGACATTTTTATACATGTTTTGGCTACTAGCACACTTTATATATATATATATATATTAGTCGTCATGTAAAACAAAAATGCATGTATCATAACATTTAAATCAATAAAACCTTTTCAGATATTCCCCAACATATCTCTATGCACTCTACCACATTACTCCTTAATTTGTTAGCTAGTGAAATCACAATCCAATTTTAATTTCATTCTATAATCATACAACCATTAGCATCCTTATGCCAAAACACTTACCTTCATTATTAAATCAACCTCTCATACCAGATAAATACAATAAACAACAAGGAAGGGGTCAAGTAACTCTTCCCTTGTCCAAATCCTTCTACATAGCCCTAGAATTTCAATCCAACTAAGTTATTTTTCCAAGGCCTCACTGCCCTTACTTATCATGGCTTAACCAAGCCTATTCATTCAAACTTATTTATTTATTTTCCTTCTTCTTGTTGTACTTGTTTCCACAGTTTCTCTTTTAAGGATCACACTAACCTATTGGATACATCAACATGCTTCAATAGAAAACTTTTTGTTCATAATGAATCATGAACCTCTGCATTATGCACATTACCATTCAGTTATTAGAATGGTAAACATTCATTTGTTAGTCTTCCACTCATACATTTTTTTAGAATGTAATCCATGATTATTATACATATATGCTTGCATCCCACTGCCCAATTTCCAATAATCATTAAGGTTGTGACTATGTTCTCCTGACAGAGTCTTTACACAGTTCCTTCACAGGGAACGCCTTCAGCATGCAACTTCCTTATTGCATATCATCCCTATATTTTATGGCCTCAACCTTGAGTTAGCTTCAGTTGTTTACCAAATATTCCATAAGGAATATAAACATGCATATTTTTTATGCATCCAAATTATTTATCCACACATATTCCTTGTTTTGTTAACTTACATCCATGATGCACTTAACCACGTGCATAATCATAAGCCTATGTGTATCTACCATAGGTATATTTTTCAGCTCACATACATCTTTTCATTAAAATCATTTAACTCATGATTGTTCACAATCATTCTCATGCGATCTTGAAAGGCATAATCATTTTTCCTCTTATCATGACAACATATCATCCTTGATCATTTACTCTTTCATCTATTTATACTATCCTTTCCTGGGGGAATGGAACACATTCCCCTTAATATATTATTCAAAACAAAACATTCATGACTCTTCAGAATAGATTCAACCATGCATCCATGGTATTCATTCAATCTAGGAAAGTGCAATTATTGCCTTACATTTCACTCATACATCATACATGTGCATCATTTGCACATTTAACATCATTCATTCATATCTATTCAGTCTTAATATCATTCCTTATATCAAGAAACCTTACGATGCACTAAATCCATGGACTTAGGCATAAATAAACACAGCTAAGCATTCATCATGCAAGATCACTGCTTGCATATTTTCCATGTCACTCATACACATGTACATATCAAACTTCCAGATCCTTCTCCCAAGGATCTTCCAATCATTCTTATGAAAAGCAACATAGAGACACTCAATATGGATATTCCCTCTCAGTTGAGAGTTTGTAGTCATATTATTAATTTAAGCATGTATACATATATTTGTATATATGTAGGTGCATCGCTTGCACCTCTCTACCTCATCCATTCACATTGATATTTTTTTCTTAATCTTGGTGTTCTTTAGCGAGAAGTTACAACCAATCATATAACCAATCTCATAGTCACAATTCATACTGATGTTTCCCTCTCTTCATGTAAATAACCATTGAGGCTCACCTTTTTCCTTTCTACTGCAAAACCTTCCATAATTCAGAATTCATATGGGTAGTTATTGTTAGAAAAACAGGACCGTAGAGCAATAAAATAAAACAAATGCAGAAACAAAAACACAGAAGACACACAATACAAGAGAGACATAGATTTACGTGGTTCACCCAGTGTGGGCTACGTCCACCAGAGAAATTTCCAGGTCCTTCCTTTATTATTATCC
>ML782909.1:504494-519592 GCA_009831015.1 Picea engelmannii | reverse complement strand
AGTAAATTCGTAATGTCCAAATCTTGTCTTAAAAGCGGTCTTAGGGACGTCATCCTCCTTGATCCGTAACTGGTGATACCCTGATCGCAAATAGATCTTTGAGAACACTGTCGCACCCTTCATTTGATCGAACAGATCATCAATTCTTGGTAAGGGGTACTGATTCTTGATCATAGCCTTATTCAGTTGTCGATAGTCAATGCAAAGCCTCCACGATCCATCCTTCTTCCGAAAGAAAATAATGGGTGCACCCCACGGTGACACACTAGTACGTATCAGTCCCAGGTCCAGCAACTCCTTCAGTTGCATTTTTAACTCTTGCAGCTCCGGGGTCGACATCCAATAAGGCATTCTTGCTATCGGTTCAGTCCCCAGTTTCAGGTCTATAGTAAACTCCAATTCTCTTTCTGGCGGCATCGCAGGAAACTCCTCTGGAAATAAGTCCTCAAACTCCTTCACCATCGGAAGGTGTTCTAAACCTTCAGCTACTCCCTTTTCGTTTAGCGCAAGGATTGCATAAATCTTGCACCCCTTGCGCATACTCTTCTGTAACTGTAAGGAAGAGACGAACCTTAGGGATACTCCCTGGTTCCGTCCTACAATTACCCGTCTCTATCCTTCATCATCGATCAAGCTCAACCGTTTTGTCTTATAGTTGAGAATCGCCTCATGCGTTTCCAACCAATCCTTACCGATCACGACGTCATAAAATCCTAATATCGTGACGTACAAGATGACTCTCGTGACAAACTCTCCCAGGTTAAGGGAACAGCTCATAACCCTTCCTCCAACCTTCTGTTTGGCTTCTGAAGCCATCCCTGTGAAGCTAAAATCGTCCTGAATGACTGCCTTCTGGACGACATCATGCAATTTTTGAGGCTTCAAGATAATAAACCTTTGCACGCATGCTGCTGTTAAGGCCCAACACGAATCTGTTGACCTTAAGCTTCTCAGGGTTAAGGTGCGGAGCATGTCGGAGTAATGCCATAACACGTGCCTCGCTCTCGGGCACCGTACGACCTCCCTGTCGTAAGGCAATGAACTCATTGAGTCGACGCTTAATGAATTCCTCTGAAAGGTACCTCTCTCTAAACCGTTCCTCGAGCAGTTCCCATGACACGTCTTCAACGATCATGTTCAACTGCGACAGGAGCGTCTTCCACCATAGAAGAGCGCTCCCCTTCAGTTGAAAGACCGCCATGCGGACTTTCCTGTTGGAGGTATAATCACAAAGTGCGAAGCACATCGCCATATTCTCCAATCATGCCTCGGCGGCTGCGTCGTCCGGGGCACCAAAGAACTCGGGAAATTTTACCTTCTCGAGTTCACAGTGAAAGTTACCTATAACGGTCGGTACGCGTGGCAGAACCTCAGGGGGTGCTGGCGCCCTGGCCTCGTCTCTGTCCCAACGGCTAATCAGATCCTCGGACATGCGCTGAAAAGATCTCATCATCCCAATAACAACGCCAACTGCTATAAGCTCCTGTTTGAGCACCCTCTCGCCTCCCTGGGGTAGAGACCCCTCAGGTGTGGATGCTACTGGAGGCGTCATGCCTCCTCCCCTAGCACTCGTCGTCGGCCTCCATGACGTTGTCTATCCATGATTACCTCCATGCACACAATCAACTCGATCAACAACAATATAATCAATCTAGTCCTGTCAGCGAAAGCCATAGCGAATCCCAAGTCATGGGTCAAACTGGCTCTGATACGCGCTATCTGGTTTGCCTAATCCCTTGCAAAAACTCTATCCCCTGCAGGGTTGTGCCCTTCCATGTATGTTCCAATTGAGGCAAGTTGGAACATTGGTAGAAAATATTGGTTCTTCAATGAAATCAGTTCCAACCCATTTTGTGAAAAAATCTAAAGCAGCTCCTGAAATACCCCTCTCCCTAATTTCCTACCAAATGGTTATGAATCTCTCTAATAAATATCTCATCGGTTAATTTATTGGTCTTTTCCCATCCCCTCTAACCATGGCCATTTGGCTTCAAAGAAGTTGGGAGCCTTTAATCAAGGGGAAGATGTCCCACTTGTTTTGTGGATGTGGTTTCTATGCATTTATGTTCAAATAAAAGGAAGATCGGGATCTCATTTTCCACATCGTGCCTTATTTCGTTAGATCAAGGGGAATTTATCTAAACCGATGGACACTGGAATTTAACCTAAGAAATGATATTCCCTCTGTGGTGTTGGTCTAGGTTAGGTTGTCAGGTTTTTCTCTTCTATAACATCCCCATTTTCAAGCCCCAAACTAGCGATGTATATTGAAAATGTGATGTATGGCCGAGAGCCAAAGCGATGTAATATGTAAATGATGTAAATCAAATATAATGAATAGAACCTATCGTCGTTTGCAAAGGGACATGGAGAAATTTTCGGGGGATAAGTTTCCACAAGAGGGGGAAGGGGTCCAAGGGGGGAAGAGTTTACCCATGTTTATTAAACCCAAACCATATCTTTGTAAATTCCTTACCATGACCCTTTCATTAGTTGTTTTTCTTTGTAAGTTAGTGGTATTATATATAAAGGGCCTTTCTGGACCAAAAAGAGATACAAAGTACAGAGAATATACTTAGCTGTAGTTACTGGACTGCCCCAACAGAGGGAAACCAGTCCAGCCAGCATGGAAGTCAAACATAAAAAGTGTGATAGACCAAGTGACCTGTTCAAAACTAACTGGACATCAACTAAAAGTAAAGACACCAAAGAGACTGGAAAAGTTCTAAAGACCTCAAACATTTGGCAGGTAGCCTGGCCAGGGGCCGTGGACGGCCTCTGACCATGGCTCCTCCTCGACATATGTCACCTGGTCATCCCACTGCTTCACCACGTCCATGCCTCCTTCGGTCCTGACAGTTGGCTGGGTATCCTGCTTCACTTCACGTCCTGTTTCCATCTCCTTCACTTCCTCCGCAGGCCGGATTCCATGTTGCTCATCTCTTGCTGAGTTCTGCTCTGGGGTCTTTCCGTCATTACCTACGCCTGCGGGTTCCGCTTTCATAGCCTTTCCGGCGAGGTCTAAGGGGATATCTTCTTGCAGAGAGGTAAGGAGTTGGAGCAAGATTGCTATCTTTCCGTCCACGGTGAGCAAGCGGAATTGGAGATCCTCCACCCCCTGGCGGAGTTCGAAGACCAAGCCAAATAGAATTGCTAGGGTTTCCCGAAGCTGAGTATCAGAGAAAGGGTTCGGGGGCTAGTTCTCGGTGCTCCGAGGCTTACCTGGAGGTGGTTCCCCCATAATCAGCCCAGCAGAGATAGGAATTGGTGCTAGTGGAGTTTCGAACAAGGGCGGTTTCGGGAGGTGGCTCGAGTTGGAAGTCGGCAGCCTGGGAATGATAGCTAGGCTATCAAATTGCGTAGCTGCCAAAGCGGGAGAAGAAGGAGTTGAGTCTGACTGAATGGAGGGAGAGGAACAGGAGGAAGGCGAGGTTGGAGGCGAAACAGAGGGCCGACGAGGTTTCCATGGGGAGCCTCTGTGCGGGCACCCTCGAGGCCGAGGCATGAAACATGTTGTAAACTGGCTAAAGGGCGTCAGGTACAAGGGGGGTCAATAGGAAACCTGCAGCCAGACCAAAGAGAAACTGAGCCTGCAGGTTTTAGAAATCTCAGACGGAGGCTGCCAAGAGGGATGCCAATTGAGGCCCACGCAGGGACAGACGAGAAGCAGGTAGAACGCAGCCATGGAATGAGCGTAGAGGGGAGGAGGGAAGTGTTTAAGTGATCTCCATGCCATGTTTAATGGCTATTTAATGCCTGTGTAGGGTGGCTAGTGAAGGCACGAGCCCTTCAGGTGGCTCTGTGCTTTTCTGGCCATGCCTCGCCTCCTCGTCGTGCCGCGTGGGACGCAATAACACCCCATCCGGGGGGACCCTTTCATTAGTTGTTGAGTGTTGTAGAGCCCAATTATTAAATTTATGTAAGAGGGTAGGTGTGAGAGTCACATCCCATATTTATTGAGAGCATGGAGGCTGAGTACAATCAACTTGGGAAAGAGTGAAAGTGAAGCAACCAAGAGAAAGAGGGGAAATTCGTATGGGGAAGAGACCAAAATTTCAGATTCACATTTTTGCATGGAGAGTTGTTCTTACATGGATTTTTATGGAAAACAAAGAAGTTTTGAGTGTTGAAATAATGTAACTACAAAGAGTATTCTTATTATTATTGCTATTTTATTCATAGGATTAATCCCCATTGTGGATTAATCATGTCGGCAATTGTATTAGGACCAAATCCCCTTTTGCGAATTGGTCAATAGATAATTGTAATAGGCAGAATAAGAAGTCAGCCCCATCAGTTATTATTGAGACCTAGAAATAAATTAAAGGTAGAGTGAGAAGTCGACCCTACCACTGAAGACCCCTCACACATGCTAGACTTGTATATATAGAGAGGTTAGCACCTCACTTTATCACACAACACACTTGCTCATTTTCTAAGAGGCAAGCTGCAACTTACCAGTTGGAGAGAGGGAGAACAGTGGTGCATATTTTGGAGAGGACTATCTGTATTGGTTTGAGTTATCTCTTGACATTGTATTGGCAATTTATGATAAGGAAGCTTTTGTTGGGTTTTCTTCCCCTGGAGGGTTTCCTAGGATAAATGTTGTGTCTCTTGTGAATGTGTATTTGTCAGTGATCTTGTTCTTATGTTGTTGTTATCTATTGAAATGTAAAGAAATATAATAATGGAATAAACATTAACATGGTATCAGATCCAACCTGAAGGAAGCATATTCTGCAAGAGAAAAATGTCACTGTTGCAGTACCTGCAAATTAGGGTTTTTCAAAAGTGAATCTTTTCAGCTCCAAAACCACCTAGAAAGTTGCACCCTCCCCCAAGGATCATTTTGGCACCATCAGCGCACCTTTTAAGTGGCTAGATCTCTTGAAAAGTGAAACCCTAGTTTCACAAAGTACTAGAAAACCAGAGTACCAGAAGTACCAGAGTACCAGAAGTACCAGAAAACTAGAAGCACCAGTCTAGAAATACGCAGATCAAGTTTGAGGGGGTAAAAGTTGGATTTTCGAAATTCCGACTGCACCAGCTAACTTGCCTCAACCCAATGCATCCATCCCCTAGATCAGAATTTCAAAATTTGAAGTTTGAAAAATTAGGGTTTCCTCATAAAACCCTAAGTTGTAGTTGCAGTTGCAGTCTCAGAACGAGCTGTAGTTGCAGTACTAGTTATAGTTGCAGCCGTATAACTAGTTGCAATCACCCTTGATGTTTTCTCAAGAGTTGGAAATGATTACCGTTGCTACCAGATGCAGCCACTACCTGCAAATGCTATCAGAGGTATGTACTTACATATGTTTAATGGTTAAACCCTAAAGAGTATTTGCAGGAGAAGGGATCTCTTGCCATAGATCCAGAAGGATCTCAAGATCCAACACATTCAGAGGAATGATGCAACCCAGGTGTGATTATTCTAATACACATCTATTTGTTATGAAATTATCTTGATGAGTGTTGCATGTTGAAGCTATGATCAAATTATTAGAAGAATTAAAAGTTGATCATAGAGCTTATCCTCTAACCTAACCTTTTGTCAAGTTAGTGTATTGTCTTAGTACAAAAGATAGGTTGAAGAAAGCACTCGTCACTTAAGTGAAGGAGACCTGGAAGAAAAGAAAGCACTCACTCTTGAGGATAAGGCTCTAGGTTTGATTAATCAAGATTCAAAGGTACACATGACAAGTTGATGACTTTAGTTGAGATAGCAATCGTCGTAAAGTATTATACTTGATAGCATGTGAGAATATAGATGTAAATACTTTTCCTGATATGACTAACACCTCCTCTAGGAAAAACCTCGTGTGTTAGTTCCAGATTGCCATGGAAGAATGCTTGGTCACAACACTATGAGAGTGTTGACCTCATTTCGTATTGTATTCCTTACCTTTAATAGTTTCTTCAGATAAATTATAAGTGATAGCTCTAAAGGAGCTACTGTGATGATTGTTCGTGCTATTGCTTTATATTATCAGAAGGATATTATTCTTGCTTGTTGTTTTGTTGACCTTGCTCTAGGTCACATGAGGAAGCTATAGCGAAGGTTGCAGAAGGCAACGTGATAAAGGAGAGATCATAAATGAAGCAATCATCAGTGGAAAAGAATAAGGTGGGTCACTCAGAAGCTGCCATGACCCACGCTATTGAAGAATCCATCTGAACTCTAGAAGATTAGCTCACATCAACTACAAGGCTCTACCATACATATGCAAAGCTATCACAAGTTTACCAGAACTCAAGGTTGATCAAGAAGGCATATGCAATGGATGTGCACAAGGGAAGAATATCAAGAACCCTTTTCCAAAGAGGGGCAGCAAAGCAGAAGGAGTACTGGAACTCATTCATTCAGACGTGTGTGGCCCAATGCCATCATCCTCCATTAATGGGTATGTATACTATGTATCATTCATTAATGATTATTCTCATAAAAGACCTGGATATATTAGAAGTGTTCAGCAAAATCAAGGAATTCAAAGCCTTGATAGAAAACCTTTCTGTAAGGAATATTAAGATACTCAGGTCAGATAATGAAGGAGAATATACCTCAAAATAATTCGTGAATATCTACAAAGACGTTGAGATCAAGATCTCCAACAAAACGGTGTAGTTGAACGGAAGAACAGAACCATACTGGAAGATATGAAGAGTATGATCCATGATCAAGATCTTCCTATGTGCTTATGGGAAGAAGCAACAATGGCAGTTGTTTATATGCAGAACTGATTATCCCATATCGCACTTGGGTTCAAGACACTGGAAGAGATGTTCACTGGAAAGAAGCCAGAGGTAAGCCATCTTAAAATATTTGGATGTCCAGTGTTTATTCATATACCAAAAGAGAAAAGAAACAAGTTGGAACCCTACGAAAAGAAGGGAATATTTGTGGGATACTGTGAGGTCTCCAAGGACTTCAAAATCTACATACCTGGTCATCGCCAATTTGAAATCAATAGGGATGTGACCATTGATGAAGAAGCAACACTTAAGAAATCAAGAAGATGCCAGCTTGAAGAAGTATATGAAGAGCAATCTATAAATCCCAGGATTACAGAATCTGTGAGGGAAGTTCCTAGAACTGCAGAACCCGTAAGGGAAGTCGTAACTTCCCCTAATGAGGAGACTCCTGAAAATCAAGATATAACAGAAGTTCAAGAACCTCCTCAAATGATCTTCTCCCATAAAAAAAAATCTGCTTGGGCAAGAGAGCTTATTCAAGATGGAAAGAAGTATGGTGTTCCGGAAGGAACCACGAGACAGGTGAAAAGACCAAAGTCATTCTCCAGTTACACGACTTTGATGTGCAATCTACTTGATGAAGAACCTACATGTTTTGAAGAATACATTCAAAATAAGGAATGGGTAGATACCATGACGGAAGAATACCAATCCATAATAAACAATGATGTATGGGAAATAATTCCCAGACCAAAAAGTAAGGATGTGGTATCATAAAAATGGCTCTTCAAAATAAAACATCCTGCTGATGGAAGTATTGAGAAATATAAAGCAAGATTTGTCACTCGTGGCTTTTCCCAGAAGGAAGGCATTGACTATGAAGAGACATTCACTCCTCTGGCTAGATACACTTCGATCAAGACAATTATAGCTCTTGCAGCTAAGATGAAATTAAAGCTGCACTAGATGGACGTGAAGACAGCTTTCCTGAATGGTGTTATTGAAGAGGAAGTGTATATAGAGCAACCCCAAGTATTTGAGGTTGAAGACAAGAAGTCTCATGTCTACAGATTGAAGAAAGCCTTATACGGATTGAAGCAAGCCCGTAGAGCTTGGTATGGCCGTATAGACAGTTTCTTGACGAGCTTAGGCTTTACCAAGAGTAAAGTAGACTTATTCTTAACTGGAGAAGAAAAGCTCGTCGCTGAATGTAAAAAGAGACTTGCTGCAGAATTTGAAATGAAATACCTTGGCCTAATGCATTACTTATTAGGTCTTGAGGTATGGCAAAGTCCAGAAAGGATCTTCCTTAACCAAGAGAAGTACACAGTTGAAATCTTAAAGAGATTCGATATGATAGAATGTAAGTCCATGAATACACCCATGGAAACGAAGCTGAAGCTATTGGTCGATATTTCGTCAGACTTGATATATGCCACACTATACATATAGATTATTGGATCACTGATGTACCTGACGAACACCAGACCGGACATTTGTTTTATAGTGAACACCTTGAGTTAGTTTCTGGTAGAGCCTAGACGTGTTCACCTAGTGGATGAAAAACATGTGATGAGGTACCTTAAAGGTACAATGGATTATGATCTCAGCTATGATGGAGATCATGACTTCACATTGAGCGGATACACTGATGCAGATTGGGTAGGAAGCATTGCTGACAGAAAAAAAAACTTCTGGATGTTGTTTCAGTTTGGGATCAGCCATGATCTTGTGGCAGAGTAGGAAGCAATCCAATATTTCTCTCAGCACAGTGGAAGCAAAGTACATTGCCACATGTTTTGCTAGATGCGAAGCTATATGGCTTCGAAAGTTGTTGACTGGCCTATTTGACTTGGAGATGAGAGAAACCGTGATTCTATGTGACAATCAGAGCTGCATAAAGATGACAGAGGATCCTGTATTCCATGATAGGTTGAAGCACATAGAGATCCGCTATCATTTCATCCATGACATGGTACAGAGAGGAGCCTTGAAGCTCCAGTACATTAACACGGATGAACAAGTTGCTAATGTGATGACCAAACCTCTATCTCATGTAAAGTTTGAACACTTTCGAGATAAGATTGGTATATTCCGAAAGGACCCTCCTTGAAAGGGGGAGTATATATGTATTCCTTGCTTCTGACCTTGATATTAGACATAAAAAAAGATGAGTCATTGCTTCTGACCTCGTTGTTAGACGTAAAGAAAGACATTGTGTGTTCCTTGCTTCTGACCTCGCTGTTAGACGTAAAGCAAGATGAGTCATTGCTTCTGACCTCGCTGTTAGACATAAATCATGATGTTGTGTGTTCCTTGCTTCTGACCTCACTGTTAGACATAAAGAAAGATGAGTCATTGCTTCTAACCTCACTGTTAGATGTAAAGTATGACATTGTGTGTTCCTTGTTTCTGACCTCGCTGTTAGACGTAGAGAAAGATGAGTCGTTGCTTCTGACCTCGCTGTTAGAAGTAAAGCATGACGTTGTGTGTTCCTTGCTTCTGACCTCACTGTTAGACGTAAAGCAAGATGAGTCATTGCTTCTAACCTCATTGTTAGACGTAAAGCATGACATTGTGTGATTCATTGCTTCTAACCTCGTTGTTAGACGTAAAGCAAGATGATGATGTGTTCCTTGCTTCTGACCTAGTTGTTAGACGTAAAGCAAGATGATTCCTTGCTTCTGACCCAGTTGTTAGACGTAAATCAAGATGATGTATACCTTGCTTCTGACCTAGTTGTTAGACATAAAGTAAGATGTGACTGACATTGAGCTACCATCTTAACAACTGTGACATTGAGCCAGTGTAGTACTGTGATGTGACAGCCTAGTGCTGTGATGAGGTATCATTTTTACTGATACATATTGATGCAGATGATGATGACATTCTTTCAAGAATGATGATGTTGCCGATGAAGAAAACTTTCGATGACTCGTAAATATGCCATTCAATGTTACAATATGATATTGACGATATTGTCCTCCTAATGCCACTGATGATGCAGACCTCTCTCGCCTGATGCTGTTGAAGAATACCCTTCTTGTTAAGGGGGAGTGTTGAAATAATGTAACTGCAAAGAATGTTCTTATTATTATTGTTATTTTATTCATAGGATTAATCCCCATTGTGGATTAATCATGTCGATAATTGTATTAGGACCAAATCCCCTTTTGTGGATTGGTCAACAGACAATTGTAATAGGTAGAATAAGAAGTCGGCCCTAGAAGTTATTATTGAGACCCAAAAATAAATTAAAGGTGGGTTTACCCACCCAGAGTGAGAAGTCGGCCCTGCAATTGAAGACCCCTCACACGTGCCAGACTTGTATATATAGAGAGGCTAGCACCTCACTTTATCACACAACACACTTGCTCATTTTTTAAGAGGCAAGATGCAACTTACCAGTTGGAGAGAGGGAGAAGAGTGGCGCATCTTTTGGAGAGGACTATCTATATTGGTTTGAGTTATCTCTTGACATTGTATTGGAAATTTATGATAAGGAAGTTTTTGCTGGGTTTTCTTCCCCTAGAGGGTTTCCCAAGATAAATGTTGTGTCTCGTGTGAATGTGTATTTCTCAGTGATCTTGTTCTTATGTTGTTTTTATCTATTGAAATGAAAAGAACTATAATAATGGCATAAACATTAACATGGTATCAGAGCCAACCTGAAGGAAGCCTATTTCGCAAGAGAAAAATGTCACTGTTGCAGAACCTGCAAATTAGGGTTTTTCAAAAGTGAAGCTTTTCAGCTCCAAAACCACCTAGAAAGTTGCACCCTCCCCCAAGGATAATTTTGGCACCATCAGTGCACCTTTTTAGTGGCTAGATCTCTCGGAAAGTGAAACCCTAGTTTCACAAAGTACCAAAAAACCAGAGTACCAGAAGTACCAGAAAACTAGAAGCACCAGTCTAGAAATCCGCAGATCAAGTTTGAGGGGGTAAAAGTTGGATTTTCGAAATTCTGATAGCACCATCTAACTCGCCTCAGCTCAATACATCTATCCCCTGGATCAGAATTTCAAAATTGGAAGTTTGAAAAATTAGGGTTTCCTCATAAAACTCTAAGTTGCAGTTGCAATTGCAGTCTCAGAACGAGCTGCAGTTGCAGTACCAGTTACAGTTGCAGCCGTAGAACCAGTTGTAATCACCCTTGAAGTTTTCTCAATAGTTGGCAATGATTATCGTTGCTACCAGATGGAGCCACTACCTGCAAATGCTATCAGAGGTATGTACTTACATATGTTTAATGGTTAAACCCTAAAGAGTATTTGCTGGAGAAGGGATCTCTTGCCATAGATCCAGAAGGATCTCAAGATCCAACACATTCAGAGGAATGATGCAACCCAGGTGTGATTATTCTAATACACATCTATTTGTTATGAAATTATCTTGATCAGTGTTGCATGTTGAAGCTATGATCAAATTATTAGAAGAATTAAAAGTTGATCATAGAGCTTATCCTCTAACCTAACCTTTTTTCAAGTTAGCGTATTGTCTTAGTACAGAAGATAGGTTGAAGAAAGCACTCGTCACTTGAGTGAAGGAGACATGGAAGAAAAGAAAGCACTCACTCTTGAGGACAAGGCTCCAGGTTTGATTAATCAAGATTCAAAGGTACACATGACAAGCTGATGACTTTAGTTGAGATAAAAATCGTCGTAAAGTATTATACTTGATAGCATGTGAGAATATAGATGTAAATACTTTTCCTGATATGACTAACACCTCCTCTAGGAGAAACCTCGTGTGTTAGTTACAGATTGTAATGGAAGAATGCTTGGTCACAACACTATGAGAGTGTTGACCTCATTTCGTATTGTATTCCTTACCTTTAATCTTTGCTTTAGATAAATTATAAGTGATAGCTCTAAAGGAGCTACTGTGATGATTGTTCGTGATATTGCTTTATATTATCAAAAGGATATTATTCTTGCTTGTTGTTTTGTTGACCTTGCTCCAGGTCACATGAGGAAGCTATAGTGAAGGTTGCATAAGGAAATGTGCTAAAGGAGAGATCATAAATGAAGCAATCATCAGTGGAAAAGTAGAAGGTGGGTCACTCAGAAGTTGCCATGACCCACGCTATTGAAGAATCCATGTGAACTCTAGAAGATTAGCTCACATCAACTACAAGGCGCTACCATACATATGAAAAGTTGTCACATGTTTACTAGAAGTCAAGGTTGATCAAGAAGGCATATGCAATGGATGTGTGCAAGGGAAGAATATCAAGAACCCTTTTCTAAAGAGGGGTAGCAAAGCAGAAGGAGTACTGGAGCTCATTCATTCAAATGTGTGTGGCCCAATGCCATCATCCTCCATTAATGGGTATGTATACTATGTATCATTCATTAATGACTATTCTCGTAAAAGACCTGGATATATTTGAAGTGTTCAACAAGATCAAGGAATTCAAAGCCTTGATAGAAAACCTTTCTGTAAGGAAGATTAAGATACTCAAGTAAGATAATGGAGGAGAATATACCTCAAAAGAATTCGTGAATATCTGCAAAGATGTTGGGATCAAGATCTCCAACAAAATGGTGTAGCTGAACAGAAGAATAGAACCATATTGGAAACTGTGAAGACTATGATCCATGATCAATATCTTCCTATGTGCTTATGGGCAGAAGCAGCAATGGCAGTTGTTTATGTGCAGAACCGATTATCCCATAGCGCACTTGGGTTCAAGACCCCAGAAGAGATGTTCACTGGAAAGAAGCCAAAGGTAAGACATATTAAAATATTTGGTTGTCCAGTGTTTATTAATATACCAAAAGAGAAAAGAAACAAGTTGGAACCCTCTGAAAAGAAGGGAATATTTGTGGGATACTGTGAGGTCTCCAAGGCCTTCAAAATCTACATACCTAGTCACCACCACATTGAAATCAATAGGGATGTGACCTTTGGTGAAGAAGAAACAATTAAGAAATCAAGAATATGCTAGCTTGAAGAAGTATATGAAGAGGAACCTATAAATCCCAGGATTACAGAATCCGTGAGGGAAGTTCCCAGAACTACAAAACCTGTAAGGGAAGTCGTAACTTCCCTTGATGAGGAGACTCCTGAAGATCATGATATAACAGAAGTTCAAGAACCTCCTCAAATGATATTCTCCCATAAAAGAAAGCATTCTTGGGTAAGAGAGCTTATTCAATATGGAGAGAAGTATGGTGTTCCAGAAGGAACCACGAGATAGGTGAAAAGACTGAAGCCATTCTCCAGTTACACGGCTTTGATGTGAAATCTACTTGATGAAGAACTGACATGTTTTGAAGAAGCCATTCAAAAGAAGGAATGGGCAGATGCCATGACAGAAGAATACCAATCCATAATAAAGAATGATGTATGGCAAATAGTTCCCAAACCAAAAAGTAAGGATGTGGTATCATAAAAATGGCTCTTCAAAATAAAACATGCTGCTGATGGAAGTATTGAGAAATATAAAGCAATATTTGTCGCTCGTGGCTTTTCCCAGAAGGAAGGCATTGACTATGAAGAGACATTCACTCCTGTGGCCAGATACACTTTGATCAGGACCATTATAGCTCTTGTAGCTAAGATGAAACGGAAGCTGCACCAGATGGAAGTGAAGACAGCTTTCCTGAATGGTGTTATCGAAGAGGAAGTGTATATAGAGCAACCCTAAGGATTTGAGGTTGAAGACAGAAAGTCTCATGTCTACAGATTGAAGAAAGCCTTATATGGATTGAAGCAAGCCCCTAGAGCTTGGTATGGCCATATAGATAGTTTCTTGACAAGCTTAGGCTTTACCAAGAGTAAAGAAGACTCAAATCTCTACTTCAAAATTATGGATAATGAACCAGTAATATTACTACTGTATGTGGATGACTTATGCTTAACTGGAGAAGAAAATATCATCACTGAATGTAAAAAGAGACTTGCCACAGAATTTGAAATGAAATACCTTGGCCTAATGAATTACTTCTTAGGTATTGAGGTATGGCAGAGTCCAGAAAGGATCTTACTTAACCAAGGGAACTACACAGTTGAAATCTTAAAGAGATTCGACATACTAAAATGTAAGTCCATGAATACACCCATGGAAACAAAGCTGAAGCTGTTGGTCGATATTTCGTCAGACTTGATAGATGCCACACTGTACAGACATATTATTGGATCATTGATGTACTTGATGAACACCAGACTAGACATTTGTTTTACAGTGAACACCTTGAGTTAGTTTCTGGTAGAGCCCAGACGTGTTCACCTAGTGGCTGCAAAACATGTGATGAGGTACCTTAAAGGTACAATGAATTATGGTCTTAGATATGATGGATATCATGACTTCACATTGAGCGAATACACTGATGCAGATTGGGCAGGAAGCGTTGCTGATAGAAAAAACACTTCCGGATGTTGTTTCAGTTTGGGATCAGCCATGATCTCATGGCAAAGTAGGAAGCAATCTAGTATTTCTCTCAGCACAGTGGAAGTAGAGTACATTGCCACATGTTCTACTAGCTGCGAAGCTATATGGCTTCGAAAGTTGCTAACTGGCCTATTTGACTTGGAGATGAGAGAAACCGTGATTCTATGTGACAATCAGAGCTGCATAAAGATGACAGAGAATCTTGTATTCCATGACAGGTCGAAGCACATAGATATCCGCTATTATTTCATCCGCGACATGGTACAGAGAGGAGCCTTGAAGCTCCAGTACATTAGCACGAATGAACATGTTGTTGATGTGATGAACAAACCTCTATCTTATGTAATGTTTGAACACTTTCGAGATAAGCTTGGTATAGTCCAAAAGGACCCTCCCTAAAAGGGGGAGTATATATGTATTCCTTGCTTTTGACCTCACTGTTAGAGTTAAATCAAGATCAGTCATTACTTCTGACCTCACTGTTAGACGTAAAGCAAGACATTGTGTGTTCCTTGCTTCTGACCTCACTGTTAGACGTAAAGCAAGATGAGTCATTGCTTTTGACCTCGCTGTTAGACGTAAAGCATGACATTGTGTGTTCCTTGCTTCTGACCTCGCTGTTAGACATAAAGCAAGATGAGTCATTTCTTTTGACCTCGTTGTTAGACGTAAAGCATGACATTGTGTGTTCCTTGCTTCTGACCTCGCTGTTAGACATAAAGCAAGATGAGTCATTGCTTCTGACCTCGTTGTTAGACGTAAAGCATGACGTTGTGTGTTCCTTGCTTCTAACTTCACTGTTAGACATAAAGCAAGATGAGTCATTGCTTCTGACCTCGCTGTTAGACGTAAAGCATGACATTGTGTGATTCCTTGCTTCTAACCTCGTTGTTAGACGTAAAGCAAGATGATGATGTGTTCCTTGCTTCTGACCTAGTTGTTCGACGTAAAGCAAGATGATTCCTTGCTTATGACCCAGTTGTTAGACGTAAAGCAAGATGATGTATACCTT
>ML782909.1:477890-497853 GCA_009831015.1 Picea engelmannii | reverse complement strand
AAAAAACACTAATTTAAATTATTTTTCTATTTTTTAAACCACTAAACTACCAATTTAAAGGATTTTTCTATTTTTCATGGAAGAATTGTTGGAAACTACATAGTATAGTGTTATGTAATAGTATAATATCGATAATTTTAAGTACGTTTTACTAATACCTATAATATAATGACATTTTAGAAATTTTTGTACCTTTAAAAAATATGTTTAAATAATTAATCTATTCTTCATAAAATATGAGCAACATAATTTTTAACTGTATGTGATGATCAAAATTCCCTATGATGAACATTTTTCCCATCAAATTCTAACATTTTAGGGAACCACCATTAATTGAGTTAAAGGAATCAAACATTAAATATCAAATATCAAAACCATAATCTACATCAATAGAAATCAATTACCCCATCATAATTATTATATTGTACATTTTTGTTATGAGAATATAATTCTCTTTGTTTTATTTACTATAAACCAAAGTTGATTTTCACTTGTATTAACTAATATTGCTTACAACTTACATCAACCAACATTAATGTGGTTGTCCTAGTTAACAAATGTTACTAATATTTAGATATATATATATATATATATATATATATATATATATATATATTTAGTCTAAAACATAACTATAGCTTTACATTATATACAAACAATGGTTTTACATTATATACAAAGAAGGAATTTACATCAGTTTCTGGTGGACCTTCCTTAAAGGAAACCAAATCCCCTCATCAAACTTGTCCAAACCAACTGTGATGGGTCTCTTCCAAACTAAGTTACCACAAAATACATCAACAAAACTAACTTCCTATAACTATACATGAATACAAAAAGAAACTAAAATCAAACTAGATATCAAGCATTGAGAGGTTGAGCATTTTCCTCCACAAAAACATCCACTGACCGCTTGACCTTCTTGTCTTCTTCTTGAGAATCCCTAATAATTGTGGGTCTTCATCCAAAATAATGGGATTGGCATGAGTTCCTCTAGATCCAAAAGAGCCCTCTTCCTACTTCCCATTACTTGTTTCCTCTGCCACATGTGACACTGAAACCCTATGTCAAAAAACCAATTTACATATGGATTCAATTTTTTCTTCAAAAATTATGATTATGTGAAGTATATTTTGTTACTCTCCCTTATGCTTTTCTAGGGCTCGATCTATTAAAGTTTTTACTAACCAATATGTTTTAGCTATCCTAAAGAACTTGGTATCTAGTGTACAAGAAAGGATTAGTTCTATAACCCATCTCTTAACCTCTTTCAAGATCCAGGCTTCATAAATGGCATGTATTTTATCCCTCACCTCATTCTCCAAGTCCTCAACTTATTGCTTGGTCACAGCTAAACATTTCCCCTCGTAACATTGTTAAACCTCCCAATCTTCTCTTACTACTTATAGGGGAAAATCGGTGCCTTCTAGGTTGAGGTCCTACCAGAACCCCTCCTGAATTTCTTTTTTTGGGCTCCCCTATCCCTACCAAAACAATGTTCCATCCTTCCTTTATATATTATACACAAACAAAAGACAAGGCCCGAAAGAAACAATGCTACAAATGGGAATGGAAAAAACTTGTGGGTAAGGAGCCAACTAGAAAAATATGACTCCCACAACAACCTCCCAATCCCAATCAACAAATCAAACCTCTTACCAAGGCCAATAAGTAGATGCCCACTTGATACCATACCTCGAATAGACCACTAAGCAAACAAAACAAAGGTGGAGCACAACACAAAGGATTACCTAGGGCCCAAAGGGAAAATTCCCCTCTAGCGAACCAAATCCAACCACCATGACTGGAACATCCTTCTCTCCAAAGAAGACTTGGGCCAGCTAGAGAATCAGACCAAACCGAATAAGAAGAGACCCTCTAGCCACCAAAAATCCTCATCATTTTGAGACCTTCCCAACTCCTCTTCCAAATATCATTACAAAACTTATTTCCTATACTCCATCCCTACGAGACGCACAACTTGAAGTTACAAAAACCAAGGGGTCCTTTGACTATACTATCTCCTTACTATTCCATCTATATTCATCATATCAATAGTAAGGATGGAGTTTGTACTCCTCTCTGCGATCTCCTTCCTCCTCACGTGAATCAAATTAAAACTACATTACTCTCACTGTAATGACAATTGATTACATGACAGAGTGGCAACTTGGTAAGACACTTGTGCTCATAACCTCACCCATTAACACCCCATCCAACATTTTATATATAAATATTAAAATAAATATAAAAAAAAACACTAATAATATTCATTTATTTATAATAATATATCAATATTATTGAAAAAATATAATATAATTAAAAAATATTTTAATTTCAATAATATTAACATATATGATATGATAGTTTTAGAATTGTAAACAATACTATTAATTATAATAATATATGTCCCTGAGGTGTAGGACAGTCGGTGACGGAGTGTGTTGTTAAGCCACTCCGTGATGTTAAAGTCACCGGTTCGAAACCTGCGGGGACAAAAAATCCAACCATGTTAAGGGTTGGTGTGGCTCAGGCCGGGTGCGATCCCCGGGTGATTTTGACGGCTTAGATGCCCCTGAGTCGCGGTTTCTCAAGCCAAAGGTTAATCGCAGGTACTGCACAAATTAACAAACAAAAAAAAAATTATAATAATATATTGATAAAACAAAACAAATAGAAATTATAATATGTTTTAATAATAACAACACAACTGTACAATAGAAATATTAATATGATATATTATTATAAATAAATAATATAATTAAAAATATTTTAATTTCAATAATTTTAACATATATGATATGATAGTTTTAAAATTGTAAACAATACTATTAATTATAATAATATATTGATAAAATAAAACGAGTAGAAATTATAATATGTTTTAATAATAACAACACAACTGTACAATAGAAATATTAATATTTGTATTAGAATAATTGATTTTTTAATACCATTATTATTATTAAAAAATTATTAGTATGATAATTATTATGAAAATTATAATATTATGAAATAATAATAATAATATTAACCATATAAACCTATATGATATATAAAAATATTATAATTATAATATGAAAATGAAACACAATCAAAATCAAAATTTGTGAATGGGGTGAAATGTTGTTGATTATATTTGAGTTGTGAATGGGGTGAAATGTTGTTGATTATATTTGAGTTGTGAATGGGGTGAAATGTTGTTGATTATATTTGAGAATGACTTTGATTGATTATGATTTTTGGTTAAGTTCAGTTGCTTTTCGTTGATCGGAGTGGACTTTTATGAGGTTGACTATATGTTAATTCATGAAATGTTGGATTGCGAGTTTTATTAAGATTGATTGTTGTTAAGTATGGTTGATCTTAATTATGTTATATCATAGTGTTACATTTCCATTTTAAACTTAAACCATTATTTTTTGGTTTTTAATTAATAAAATATTATCATGATTAAAAAATTAAAAGATGATTCTTCACAATTAGAACCTTAAATATAATACTATGACAATTAGTGTCTCTTAAATTAAGATAACCAAGATTATAATAATTTAAAACTCATGAGTTTTCTCTCTATACAATGTTTGATGCTTTTGCTTTTTGGAATTATTAAGGTGTCATCTTCACTTTGTAAGTTTTGATGATGTCTATTTGTATAGACTAATCATATTTAATATGATTATAGGGAAAATACATCAAATGTTATTGAAAATGCATATATCAAGCACTAACCATTCATCGTAATTATGCTTCAGTGCTCAACCAAAAAATTAATTTATAAATTCCCATTCATAACTGAGTTTAAATTTGCACTTTGATTAACTATTAATAATGGAGATATGAGATGATGATGGAGACATTTTCATCATGGCATAAATTGCATTGCCTTGTGAATATAAAAAAAACTATCTAATGTGGAGACGTAAGCATCACCAAGTGTAATAACATTGTCAGATGAAGTTTAATCTATGATCACTGAACACTCCATTTCTGGTTATTTTCCTAGTTTAATCTATCATTGAACGCTCCATTTCTGGTTATTTTCCTTGAAGGGGTTTTGATCTAGAGCTTGGTATAAAGACAAGTTGATTCACTTTGAAAAGTGATTCCACTTTGTTCTCCATCAATCCTTAATTTGAATATTCATGTGGTTTCTTCCATAACAAATGTGAAGCTTTAGGGTATGCATGGTTCTTGTCCTTCACAAATTTCAAAATCAATCCTTTAAATCATTTTTCAAATAGTTTGCACTTATGGTTGGTTCAGTTCATTCGCCACATATCTTCTCATAAGATCACTCCTCACCAATTTTCTTTCATCTGAGTCATGGGTATTTAGAAATTGTCTTAGTCATGTCTCAAACGGAAACTAAGAATGCTTAGGAATAATGAAATCATGTTCTATATTCTTGGAACTGGAATGAAGTTGACACTCTCATTATTTTATGGAATAGATTTTTTCATGTAAAAATTATCTCCATAATGTCATATTGTGCAGAATATGGGCATCATAATTTCCCCCAGGTTTCAACCTTGAAAATGATATGGGTCATATAACAATTTGGGTTTTTGTTATAATGAAATTCAACTATCTTGCTCTCCATTAATCTTCATCATACCATGCAATCTATGACCATTTAATTGCACATTGTGTTCATCGAGATCTACATTTCACCCACGCAATGATATCTAACATCTCAAGAGTCCACTTGTTCTTGGTGCATTGTTTCCAAATGTGTAATCGCAAAACCCTCTCCCATGCAGATGGATCACCACGCCCAATCTTTGGCTTACCTCTTATTGTAGCGTTGTTTGAGGTAGAAAAATTCACACCAAACCTTTGGTTTCATAATTGATAGTCATGTCTCTGGTGGCCACTCAATCCATGAAGGTATCGTTGGAAGGGGACACATGCATGGTGAAGGCCATTGTCTGGTTTTCCACACTCCATCTCCTTTTGATAGTTGCATCACCAAACAATGTCAACCATCCAAACACTTGCTCAACCACCTCTTTACTCATTCTCACTCTGAGAGTAACAAAACAATGGACATCATAATCTAAATTATTGGCATAGGAGTTCTACATTAGGATACGATTTCATCAATATTGTTTCTAATGCACTCATTTATAGAAATTATAGAATGGTGCATGCAAATGATTTTCGACCCTTAAATAGAAGTAGACAAATCTACACTTGTTATGAAAACCCTAAGCTCTGATTTGAACAATTGATGGCATTCATGATTGCACAACAGGTGCCCCACATTTTCAAAATCTCGGCCTCAATCAAAGCCAAATCCATTAAAAACTATGGAGCACTATCATTGCTTAAGGGATATAATCAGATTGTTGATATGCTCTGATACTGAAAATATAAAAAGAACCTATAAAATAAATTGTGTGACTCTTCTGCTTGTGCTCCTTGTCATTTAATGGTTATCAATTGTGGAAACCAAAATGGGTGAACTCAAAATGAAAATAGAAAGTTTGCTTGATACGTGGCAAAATATAATATCGTAGGATAGAGGAAATTTAGTGTATAACCAATTAAGATTCTAATCAAATCCCTCATGACTAATACCCAAATTAAGAAGAAATACAAACTTACCAAATTAGATATCTGCCCTCGATTTCAAGGAGATGATGAAAAATGTTCTCTATTAATGAACCACATTAGTTGATTTAGAGTGCCCATTAAAGACTGCATTAAATGGGCTAGAAGTTCAAGTAGGGAACGACTATGGCATAATTATGACATGCCCATAAATTAAAGCATACAAATAATTGAGTGGGCCTAATGGTTAAGAACATGTTTTTTCTCATTTAAGGTTACATGTTAAAATCTAGACAAGTTATTGTATGTACATCCCCATAGACTAAGCAGTGAAATCACCATGAAAAGAGGGTCCCTTCTCCCATGAACAAGGGAGTCTCATACATACAGAATGAAAATCACCACTACATTGTTTATAGCTTAATTAAATATTGATTTATTGTCCTCGTTTTGTATGTGAATGACACTATTATTCAAAGAGAACAAAGCACTGATCATATTCACTGAAATCCAAACTATCAACAAATTTTGTCATGAAGGATATCAATGAGTTGCATTATTGCTTGGGCACAAAGGTAGACCGCCCTTTCATATACGATATGCTCATTTAAAATCTACTATCACATATTAATAAAAAAATTGTTCCAACCTCCTAAAAATTTGTAACTTTAGTGTACAAAATAAAATAAAAGATCTCTTGCCCTTTAATGGCATACATAATATATTTCATCATCATTGTTCCTAGTATGTTGTTTCAAGAAGTGGTGTGACTACATCCTATTGTCGAGAAAAATGCACATAGACCATGTCATCAACGAGTGACACATCACACATAAAAACAATTGTTGAAGTATTTTTTTTTGTATTTTCTAACGATAGTCAAAGAGGGCTTGTCGGGTCAGTGAAAGTGGGGCTCTGCTATTTCCACACTAGGCATTGATTCCCCATTCGCCATGTTCACTCATTCTGGGTAGAATTGTCCCCACAAAGAAACCATTTTTTTTTTTTTAAGTAAAAAAGGGGAGATCCTGTTTATATTAGAGCTGCAGAGTTACAGAGTCTAGTTGTAATGCCAGATGTCTCGCCTGAATAGGAAACCGAGACAGCTGGACATTCTATGCCACTTGTGTTTAAATAAACAAAATTATCAGAGTGTTGTCCTGCCCGAAGGAAACCAGGACACATAGCCATTAGGTTCAGTCTATATTCTAACAACCTACTTACAGCATTACTATGATATAACTAGGCTAAAGCCTTGTTCTGAAACAAAAAGAGATTGCTAACTATGAACATCACAAGACCTTTTAACCAGTCGGCTCGTCCTCTTCCCCGTGCCTTCGCCATCCTACAGGAAACACATACGCTTGCGTGCATGTAGGGCACTGCCTTTTCAGGAGAGTCTTGGAGTGTGCAGTGTACAACATGTCGAGTCATTGGTCGATTTGAATGATACAAAAGATCTGATCATCCAACATGCTCCACATTTCAAATGTTAGTGCTAGGTACCCCGAGTTGGTGAAAGGAAGCTGGTCCTGCCAATTTCCTTTAACAGAGGCCAAGGGAAATGGCCCTTGTTCTCCTTCGCCTTCATTTGCTTCACTGACATGATGTGCTTGCCGCTTGTTCGGCTGAGTCGCTTCCTCCAGAGGTACGCCATTGGGTGGGTCGTTCTTTACTTTTGCACAAAACGATACCTCTTCCTCAACATAGCAGGTGGTGAATTCCTCTGTCAGGTGAGTTGCTCTGTGACCACGCGGTATTCCTGGAGGCGAAATCTTGTCTTCAGTGCCAAAATCAGTGTGAGGATTCCAATTGTCCGGGACTGTGAAAAGAGGGTGCTCTGGATAGCTTTGCATGGCCTCATCTAGGGTGATCTCTTCCACGTATGCCATGGGAGGCGTTCGAGGTCTCCCGGACTTCCTATTTATTCGCGAGGACGCCAAGGCCAACGCCTTCTCAAACTTCTTCTACCTCTGCCTGCATGATTCAAATGAGTACCAAGATGCGCCCCTGTGAGGCTTTCCTTGTGCCTTGGGCGTGTTGAAGAACCTGGAGATGTCTGAAGTTCCCAGCAGATGAATAACCCTGCTCCAGAACTCTGGTGGCTCTGCGTTCGACTCTATGAAATTCAAATACCTCTCATTGTTGTCAAGGAGGTTGATAAGGATGAGGATGACGGTGATTGCCTTGGCCATTAAGGCTGGCCTCCTAATGCTCTGGTGTGTCGTCCTGTTCACTTGCATGAAGGGCCTCGTCCCTTGGTTAAACCTACATGGGATTGTTCCCATTTTAATGATGAAGGGATGGTCACCGATGGGTTATATTAATGGCGCAGCTCGACATTTTCCTGCGTGTCTTGGCTTTGCGACGTGGCACCCCATCCGGGGGCACAAAGAAACCATTCTTAAAAAAAAGCCATTGCCACTATTAAGTAAAGACATGCATGGTTATTAGGTCAAGAATCTTGCCTCTTGATAGGGGATGGATATTCAACACTTAAGTAGAAAGGAAGCATATTGCCAATCCTTTCTTCCATTTTTCTGATAACTATATACCACCAAAAAAAGATGAGCACAACCTGCATGCAAGATTATGCTCTCAAATATTACAACAATTTGCATTGAAATATAGTTGATTGTTTGTTTATTCATTCATTTTAATAACCTCCATATAAGACTCTAAGTTCAGTTTTATCAGGCTCAGAGAGATGAAGAACCCAATTGCAGCCAAACTCAAAGTAAGGGAACATCTTGGCAGATATGAGAGTAAGTGAAATGAGGAAGCTTTTAGCTTATCCCTTGAAAAGTCTCAGGGGATCATTTCCAGGCATCACAATGTTAGCCTCAAAGGTGCTCAACAATTCTCTAGGACACATTTGTTGATGTTCCCTAAAAAGAAGTTGATCATGGTCATGCAAGTTTGATTCTGATGATTCAAATCCTACAAAAATATTTATAAATATGTGAAAATGTTGACTCTAAGTTCAATTTTATCAGGCTCGGAGAGATGAAGAACTCAATTGCAGCCAAACTCAAAGTAAGGGAACATCTTGGCAGATAAGAGAGTAAGTGAAATGAGGAAGCTTTCAGCTTATCCCTTGAAAAGTCTCAGGGGATCATTTCCAGGCATCACAGTGTTAGCCTCAAAGGTGCTCAGCAATTCTCTAGGACACATTTGTTGATGTTCCCTAAAAATAAGTTGATCATGGTCATGCAAGTTTGATTCTGATGATTCAAATCCTACAGAAATATTTATAAATATGTGAAAATGTTCTTTAAAAAAATTATTTCTACACCAAGTCAAGTACCCTTCAAAAGAATTGAGGAATGAAAACACAGTTATTCATTTGGCATATTGGTGGTTCATTTAACTATAATTTTGTATCCTCAACCAGGAAGTAAATGTAGGATTATTCCTACAACATATTTATTTTACCATAGAGTGTGGTAGGTTATGTCAAAAAAAGAATTCCCTATTAAAGCTATAGCATACTTCTGGTTCGTTTCGTAATAGGTATGTGATTGAAATCTAGAGACTAGAACTATGTGGTTGAAAATGATCATTTATATACAATTACAAATACCCATCGAGAGAATTTTGTGGGAACTGAGTCGTTGTCATTGACGACCAATTTGACAATAGGTCTATGTCCCAGATCAACACCAATAGATTGATGGCTCATTTGACAATACATTCATGCCCCAAATTAGGAAAAAGTGAATGTTGTCAATACTGCATTATGATGGTGGGAATGGGTTTCTATCAAGGCAAGGATTTTGTTTTTTTGTTTTTAATTTTTTTGGTTTGGAATTGGTACATCTCTAGGGCTACACTGAAAAGAGAATATTTTCTTCAACGTAGATGTCTGGCCTTAGGGGTCTCTATTCTTCCAAAATCTCCCCAAACTTGCACATGATGGCATACCACAACGAGAATGACACCATGGTGGATGGCTTAATACTCCATAGTCCTCACCTATCTGCCAAGCCCTAGTTGTCCAGGCAAAGATTTTGGTTTCAGAGCATTCAAGGGCTATCACAATTTGCATGTTTTAAAGTGTCAACAAAATTATTTGGAATTGTTGTATATTCTAGAGTTATCTGAGAGTTCTGAGAGAGATATCCTTTAAAGTCTCTTTCCTATGCACGGTGAGTGGAAATAATCACTGAAGGATTGCTTAAAGAAATATTGATGACTACTAGTTGGTATATGGTTTGTTCATTGGGGATCTTGCATGATTGATCCGCAGACTCCAATTCCAGGTAAACAACATTTATGCAGAACTTTTGTTTAGAATTTAAACAAGGTTACACATTTCAATCACCTTACTACCCGAGGTTCTCAATTGAGTCATTTCTTCTATTGTTACAAATAATATAGTTCATATTTAGAGCAATAGGCACATATACCACATGGTCGTGTGATTCTATATATGCACAATAATAACTCCTAAGAGTGGAAAGAGTGACCTAGTGGTTTGAGTTATAAGTGGAACTAGTGCTTAAAGCTGAAAAAAAATACATTTTGTCTTGCTGCAATTCAATCTTGTTGGGCCTGATGTAGGATATAGTATATAGTATATAGTGGTAATACAACTATCTGTGTTCGTCGATCCATAGGCTCTGTAAATGCCATTTCCATAAATATTTTTGGTTTACAGAATCATTTGGAGTTTTGATATTGATGAAGGTAGTAACCTTATTTCAAAGAAACTCTTCAACCAAAGTGATGTAATTTATGAGATACATTATCATTAATTTATTTGTTGTTCAGGAGTAAATTGATGACAATTTTGTAGAAAAATGCATAACAAGTTTCAATATGGATATTATTTAGGCTTTCTACATTATAAAAACAAAGAAATATAGCAATGGAAAAAATACAAGCAATGTATGATATTATAAACCAACTATTTTCCAATGAAGTTGTTATGAATCTATTTTGAAAGGTATCCTCGTTAAGAAAAAATAAACTGAATTGCAATTTGCGTAGCAATGAAATTCCATATTTTGGCTTTTTCATCTGAAAATCCATAATGTAAGTCACCGGTTTCTAAAGAAGACTATGAACTGGTGTATTCTAAATAAATACATGTCTGGGATATTAACCCCATATTTTATCTTTGTTAAAATTGTTTTGTCCTTCTTTACACTGATGATTCCTTTTCTTCTGTAGTTCATGTATATCAATTTCTTGGTACCACTCTGTGGTGTAATTGTATTGCAAATTATCACATGATATTAGAGTTTGTAGTGAAAACAAGAAGGATCCAGGACCATTCTTAATATTCTTAAAACCATATTAATTACTTGCTTGGCTCCACTGAATGGTATTTACTATTGTTTTTACATTGTATCATATTGTAAGAATAGAGAAGATGTGAATGATCCAAGATACCATACTAGTATATTCTAATGACAACCAACCATGCTTTAACAGTTGGCCTTGACAACATGGGTCTTTATAGAAACTGTTTCTAGTTTGAGTTACAGTTTGTCAATAGAAATTCTGCACATTCCTAGTGAAAACTACAGAGAAGGAATCAAACAGATTCTGAACTCTTGAAGCCCCATGGGATAGATCAACTGGTAGTTTCTCTTATTCAAAAGTGAAAGGTGAAGTGTCAAAGTTTAAAAGGCTAAAAATCAAAAGGGATAATCTTATTTATCCAGGTGCAAAAAATATAAAAATTAAATCTCAATGGTTGGCATTCATCCCCTATTAGACCAGAAGAACACCACCTCTTTCCCCATCCACTGGATGCTAAGCATACACTAAATAAGTCAGGAAGGAATGTAAAAGAAAGCTTGACCAGACTAGGGGACGTCTAGATATCTTTGTCAGGGCCATGGATGATCACTGGAAATGGTGCAAGGTTTGTGATGTCGTGGTGATTCCATTAGGGATATGGACACTCGCAAGAAGTAGAGAAACACTTGATAGATAATATATACACACTTGGTGAAAATATTTTTATATCTCGAACCTATATCAGCCCCATGATAGAGATAACAACCTGAATCGTCGATGTAGTTTAAGGAAATCAATATCACCACCATTCATATTTTGTTTACAACAAACAAACTCTACTAGTTGGCATGCAAGAATCACCAATGAATTTACCAAAATGGAATCTTTCAGGAAACTGTTGCACATTAATTCTAAAATTTCTGATCTTAAAGTAATTATATGACCCTCTACATTTTTTTTCTCATAAGTTAGCAAAAACTAGCATATATTTTGGCTTCGTCCAGTGTGTCTCTATTTTGGGTGCCAACACAACACCCTCCCTAATTTCTTCTCTTACCTTTCTCTAACAGAAGAAATTGGACCCTCCTACTAAACTTTTCTACTAAAAATCCTCTTAGATTCTCTCAACTTGTTGAAAAAATCAACTCACCTTCTTGATCTTCATTGAAGCCTTTCAGTCCTTCACTTAGAAGATTTCTTAACTTGAAAATTCTTTGGATTCTAGTAATATTGGAGAGTTAGTGATGAACTCGTTGATACAAGAAATACCGATGAATTTTTTACCAACTTGTCGGTACACTGTAAAGACAACATACTTAGATGTTTTCAAGCATGAGTTGAGTGTGTCAACGGAGTTGCATTAAACTTCRTCGATACATCRRCCACCTTCCTATGAACTTTGTTGATACACCAAAGAAATTCCACTAAACTTTTCCGATACACAAATATTTATCACCGGTGAATTTCGCGTGACCAACATCGGTACATTGGAGATGTTCACATGACYATCCCCGACACCCACAACCTTACACCAACGTACTTCCTCTCATCTTCGTTGATACATCATGCACAAACGAGGTTCATCTCATCTTCATTGATACATCACGTATCAGCGAGGTTCCTCTCATCTTCGTTGATAGATCACATATCGACAAATTTCCTTCTTTTTTCTCTAATACACAGTGTATCGGCAAGGTTCGCCTCTCTCTCTCCGACACATTGCTTGTTAGTGAGTTTTCCTCTTCTTTTGACAATGTGCCAGCAACAAAGATTTTGACCCATCATTGATTTTCCTCACCAACATACATCTTGTCAGCAAGACACACCTTCATCTTGAGACCTCTCTTATTCTCCTCCATCTCAGATCCTTGGCGTTGCGCCTGTCAATCAGGTTTCTATCATTTTTTATGATGAAGCATTTCATGTCTGGCTAGATAATTGATGATTGATTCCTACCTCGCTTAATATACATTATGTTGTATTCATAATTGAGTATTATCATATGGGTTAATTTTTGCATCTATAAGACCTACGGTAGCTCTGAATAACATCTTAGAAGAAAAATGGTCCTCCCAACTCCTGAACAGTGTTAAACACTCCAAACGTCAGTTGGTTGTTTTCACAGGATTATATTTTTGAACCACTAATAGATGACCTCAGCTCTAATAGATGGATCAAGAGCCTATATAACACACATAACATAGGAACTCATAGAACTGAATTTGGGTGAAGCAGTAACAAGAACGGGACTCGAAATTTCATTAAAAAATGCCTTTGCTTGCAATTTTTGAGTATTTGTCAAAGTATATTTTTCATCCCCAAAACAAGCCCACTATATTATTTGCATGATTATGATTATAGCATAACTAACATAATCAAAATTTGAAGCTCGGAAGTGCCAAAAAAATCACTAGGGATATCTAGCCCAAGCTATGGATACCAGGCGAGATCTGCATTTGAGTCACCATTCAAAAATGCATATTTAACATCTAATTGGTGTAGCTTCCAATGATACTTTGTAGCTAAAGCAATTAACAATCCGATAGTATTCAATTTAGCTACTCGTGCAAATTTTTCAGCATAATCAATACCTTTTGTTTGTGAATACCCCTTTGCCACCAGTCTAGCCTTATATTTGTCTATACTACCATCTGATTTAAACTTGGGTTTGTATATCCATTTGCATCCAATTGGTTTTTTATGTTTAGGTAATTCAGTCAATTCCCAAGTATTGTTTTTCATTGTAGATTCATATTCTTCCTCCATTGCATTTCTCCATTCATCATGTTCATTTGCTTCATCAAAACTCATGGGTTCTATGACATTTGAAATGTTACTCATTAGGGAAATGTCTCTATACCTCTTAGGGAGTCGAACCTATCGTGAAGATCTTCTCAACTAATTATTGTCCTCCCCACTTTGTGAATATCTTTCTTCACCTCTAGGTGAACTGTGACTGCTTGAAGTGTCCATATCACTGAGTCCTTCTTACTATTGTTGTTGCTGCTGTCACTGCAGTTGTGGCTACTGTTGTGCCGACTGTTGTTGCAATTGTGGTTGTTGTTGATGATCTTCGTTAACTCCTTCATCAATAATTCTATGACATTCCTCATGACTGTTGTTGTCATGATTTCCTGCTTCCTACTCATAGAAAAGTATGTTAAGACATAATATTGTCTCATTACCCCTTAATTGGGGCATATTATATTAGTAATGTTATTTTATTTATGTCGGCTTTAGGCCATTAGTTGTAATTATACCTCCTAGTCTCCTATATATACCAAGGAGACATTTTCATTTTGAATCATCTTNCCATTCATCATGTTCATTTGCTTCATCAAAACTCATGGGTTCTATGACATTTGAAATGTTACTCATTAGGGAAATGTCTCTATACCTCTTAGGGAGTCGAACCTATCGTGAAGATCTTCTCAACTAATTATTGTCCTCCCCACTTTGTGAATATCTTTCTTCACCTCTAGGTGAACTGTGACTGCTTGAAGTGTCCATATCACTGAGTCCTTCTTACTATTGTTGTTGCTGCTGTCACTGCAGTTGTGGCTACTGTTGTGCCGACTGTTGTTGCAATTGTGGTTGTTGTTGATGATCTTCGTTAACTCCTTCATCAATAATTCTATGACATTCCTCATGACTGTTGTTGTCATGATTTCCTGCTTCCTACTCATAGAAAAGTATGTTAAGACATAATATTGTCTCATTACCCCTTAATTGGGGCATATTATATTAGTAATGTTATTTTATTTATGTCGGCTTTAGGCCATTAGTTGTAATTATACCTCCTAGTCTCCTATATATACCAAGGAGACATTTTCATTTTGAATCATCTTGTACTTGAACATTTAAGTGGGGTAAAAGGAGGTTTCCCCCTTGAAGAGGCTTATTAACTGAAATTATCTCTTTTTAAAGGTGTTGATTACTTTTCCTGAGGTTTTTCTATGCTATATTGATGTTTGGTTCTTAACATATGGTTTCAGAGCTCAAGGTCTTGGGGTTTCGCTGCTACATCTAAGACACCGTGGAATTTTCACTATAGATATTTTTATACAACATTTCAGAAGGAACGGATTGGAGTATATTTAGTAGACAGATCAAGGTACATTGGGTTCAAAATTCATCTCCTAAGGCCTTATACTTTCGGAGATACAACCTGTACAAGATAGGGTTCTGGAATCATCCTGAAATGAGTCATTGAGGAATTTTCGCTATAAAAAAATTTCTGTAACGTTTCAGACCTTGAACTCCAGAGGAAATTTACAAAAGTTAGTAAGGTATCTGTGGTAGAAAGTTCATCTTCTGGTTCATCTTAAATTTGTAGATACACCTTGTGTAAGATAGGGTATCTGACTAGTCCTATTGACTAGTCTCAAGAAGGTGTTTCAAGTAAAACAATCATAACTTCTTGCTAGAGTATCCAAATTGAGTGGGACTGGTTTCATTGGATCATGGACAATTTGTAGTATTTTGGGTGTGAGTATTAGAATTTGATATCAATTATTTTTTGCGAGGCATGCTATACAAGTGAGATCTTATGGAAAGGCCAAAAACATCTACAAGAGTCAGTTTTGAATTTTTGATCTCTATATTTTCAGTCAGTAAGTCACTACTTGACATCCTTTCTATCTTCAGGTTTTCCGTTAATAAAAAAAAAAAAGTCACCATCTTTCCATTTCATATAGGAAGGGATAAGATTTTTCGTTTCAACCTCGTGAGCTTCAAAGCAGATTATGGAAAGAAAGAAGGTCTTCAATACTTCTCGATCCCCTGCTAAACAAATGAATGTTTAAAGTGATTCTAACTTTCCTAGGTTTTTCAACGACATCGGAGGATTGAAGCTTGCTGAATTAGAATGCCCTAAGAAAGTTATTTCCCCTTTTTTCCCTATGAACGAAGGTGTTGTGAAGGCCAAGGGAAGGTTGGTACCGAGTAATCAAAGTAAGTTGACAGACCTATAATGCAAAATACTACACAGATATCAGCCCTGATACAAACTGATTGCCCCCATCTTCGTGCTCTAAAAGCAAATTATAAGATAGGTGGTGAAAGGAAATTCAGAAATGATTGCCCCCACCTAGTCCAGGAGACGATGAAAGGAAATTCATAAATGATTTCCCTCGTCTCAGCATTTAAATGCATGAATATATTCCGAAGTGGTGAAAGGAAATTCAGTAAAAGGGGCCATATAACTTCATCGGGGTACTAAACAGGCTCGCTGGCAGTGAAGCAATATCTGAGATATTTGTAAGGTTGTTATACATGAATATCACTCTACTCCGGTAACCAATTGTTTTTAAAAACCTGATCTACATCCCAAGTTCAGACAAGACTTCCCAATTAAAAACATATAATCTTCTTCTTTTGATGCAAGCTGATAGCCGCAAGATCTCTTGGGTCTCCTAGAACTGTTTTGATTGTATTAAAGCAGGCCTGGAATTAGTAGCGGGAAAGGGAAATTCGTGAAAGGGACTACGGCTAAGTTTAAAAAGAGTATCTGAGTTTGAAAAAAGATTTTCAAGGAAAAAAACGAAGTCTCTTTCCCCCCTTCGATACCTTATTCTAAAGAACCTTTTCGCCTGATTGAAGCTATCGACTCCATTCACCCAATATTGGCACGTGGTCTACTGTTCTTCCCGCCTTACAAGAAAGCAGGATCCCTAGTTGGAGCCTATGTTTTTATTATGATGGTGGTGTTGGGAGCTGGAGGATGTCAAAATACACATGATAGTGAGGAAGAAATAGAAGTAGGAAACACATACCATGGAAAGGAGGAAGAAATGGAAGGGGATGGTTAAAATGAAAATGATAATGATGATGCACAAAAATCCAAAGAGATATTAACTCCCTCGTGGAAGTATGTGACAAGGCTTGGGGGAGGGAAAGGGGGTGGAACCACAAAATTTACATGCCACCATTGTCATAAAACTTATATGGGTTCCTATACTCATGAGAAAAAGCATCTATATGGGATTATGTCATGGGATTAAAGTAAGACTATAGGAGTCAAACCTTGTGTGAAAATGCCACCCAAAGACAAAATCAAATACCAAAAGGAAGAGGAGGCATCACAAAACAAATCCAAAAATCAAGGGTTGAACATGAGAACTCATAAAGGATGTTCAATGGTTGATCCCCATCCCCCCCATGCTAGTGGATTCTCGCCTTCACATTTAGGGTATAGAACAATATCAGATTTCCTTGACCAATGTTGTAGGGATGATGTGGATGCAAAAATTTTCAGGTTTCTCTATGCATGTAGTGTACCATTCAATGTTCTTTGCTCACCTTGTATGCATGAAATGTTACAAGCCACCAATGGTGCTCCTAAAGGATACAAGAGCCCCTGGTATGACAAAGTTAGAACCCTGGGACTTGACAAGGAAAGAACCAAAATCCATGGTGCTCTATGAAAATTAACAAATGCTTGGAACCATTAGGGGGTATCAATTGTATATGATGGTTGTATTGATCTGGATTGGATCATTCTATTGTTTTTCATCTATGTCAGTACTTTCTAGGTGGAAAATTAGAGGATTAAGCTTGCAGGGTCGTTTCGGCGACAGGTACAAATTTGGAAATTTGGGTCCAAAAAATCATTTGAAATATTTCAGATCCATTTTGAGGCATCAAATGACACTTTTTTTTGGTCCAAGCCTGAATATTCTATATTCTACACATCAATACCTTTCCAATGATGCAGACCGTTCGTCAATCGGAGTTCGTATGAGAAAGTTATGCCTCTCGCAAGTTGACCTACCATATTGATCACCATGGTGAAAGTGGATGCCTCATCAACCTCCATCACTCAGACATGTGGGGCTAGCCACGTAGTGGATTTTATAAGAACATTCTATCAGGTCCAAAACCTTATGACAATTGAAGGTTGAGGAAGTCAAAACCCTACCCTTAGATGGCTATCAGGCTATGTTAAATACTAGGCCATTAGGGGAAGGGGTTCCATTTTTTTGCAATGCATCTTGTTCCATAACTGAGAAAAACATATGAGAGTGGTATTATGTGAGGATAACAGAGGAGGAGAGATTATGTAGCAGCCATATAGGCCACAGTTCAAAGGCAACTCCACAGAGAGTGTTTCTTTCTTTGTAATTGCATCATTTCTATACCATAGAAAAGAGAGCATAGTAGCCTCACCTTCTAGTTGGGTTTTCTCTCGTATTGGGTTTCCCAAGTCATATCTTGTGTTTATTTGTGGATGGTTTGATTTTATTTTATCATTCTCTATTTTCCTCATTTTATCTATTTCATGCATAAGTAGAAATATCAATAACTAAATATTATGGAAATCTAAAGGAAAAATAACCTTAATAATAAAGATTTCAGTTATTTATCAGATCTGTTGTGACGAATTGTTCTAGTGGAATATCCATGATACTTTATAGATCATGAAAAACTGTTAAAGGTAGGTCATTGATAAATATTCTTGGTGTGCCTACTAGTGGTGTGGTCTTCCTTTCAGCCCATGACTACTTAGATTGCTGCGAGACTGGTATTAATATTGCAGAAGCCTTGATTAAAACCATTCAAGAGATTGGGCCCTACAATGTCATTGAATTCATCACTGACAATGCTACTAATTGTAAGGAAACAAGAGAAATCATTGAGGATAGGTACCCCAATATATTTTAGTTAGAGTGTTTGGTTCACACAATGAACCTTTTGATGCATGATATTGTTAAAATGAAGGACCATGATTATAGATGGATTGTTGGGTTTGTACACGAGAGGGAAGAAGATGATAAAATATGTCACCAATCATACCATGGCCCACTTCATTTTCTACAATCACTCCAAGTTGGAGTTACTAAAGATTGCAGAGACTAGATTTGCTAGCTATTATCTCACTTTCAAGTGCCTTTTGAAGGTAATAGAGGCATTGGCTAGTATGGTCTCAAGTGATTCATGGCAGGATCTGGAAGACATGGCTACATCCGCATTTGATAGACAAGAATCTCAGGAGGTAGAGGGCACAATGCTTGATGGGTCAGTTTTGACAACATGTTAGGTATATTCTATAGTTTACCAAACCCATTTACCATATGATTCAATTTGTAGATATAGGTCAACCGATGATTGGGGAGGTGTATGAGAAGATGGACAACATGTTATGTCAAATCAAAGGCATTGTTGAGTGGAGGGATGCGATCTTGTATAATCATATCCATAAACATGTGTTCAAAAGGTGGGATAATTTTAATGTTACACTCCATGCCCTAGCATATGTCCTCACACCAAAATATTTTTTTCCATCTTGGTTTGCCCAACCAACACTTGGGGGTGGGGTTAGGAGAAAACCACATACAAATCTTGAGGTGCAAAATGCGTATATGCCTGCATTAGACAAGTTGGTTCATGAGGAAGAGGAGTGTGCTCAAGTACAAAGTGAATTGAGCAAGTACATTTGCGAGCATGGAGTCTTTAGTAGCTTGCATGCAACCAAAGCTTGAGATAGGTTGAGTTCTATCGAATGATGGAACATGTATGGCTTCTCTATGACATATCATATTATATCTTATGGGTTACTCCCTTCAACTTGTTGGGGAATAATTAAACCTTATTGCCTCCTCGATCAAGCTGCCATTAAGTGGTTACCTTCTTGACAAATTTGACATTAGAAAGAAGGACACTCGTATTTTAGATCTTGGATACATTGGGTTCCTGCCCATTCCAATGTGATCTTATTTGGAAACCTTAAGCTAGTAATGTCCCCATTTTGGGACATTATAACATTACAACATTTCAGAGTGTTATGCCTACCCGAGTAGCCAGATAGGGGTGATAGAGAGTTTGGGAGATACTGAGGGGCTTATTTGGGCCCAACTTGCATTGTTCATCATCAGGATCTAGTCTGCACAATTTGGCTTTGGTTTTGTTGCATTTCGACGATTTCTGTAATTTTGAGTTATTATGGGTCATATCTTAATTAAATTCACTAAGAAGGTCATAATGGGCATATTACTTGGAGAAACCTCTTAGTGTGCTAGCTCATCGGAATCGGGAAGAAGAGCACTACAGGATAAGATGGTGAGAAGTGACTTTCAGTGGCTGGAGAAGCCATAAGGATGGATAAATCACTTTTTAGAGGTAAAATGGTTAATTAATTAATTAATTAATTAAGTGATTT
>ML782909.1:439417-451619 GCA_009831015.1 Picea engelmannii | reverse complement strand
ATGCAAACTATTTGTATCAAGGTTTTCCAATCATTTAAAATTTTGTTGCTGCTTTTGTAATTTCAGGTAGAATCGAAGCGTCGAAAGAAGTGATCCTCTATGAAATTAGAAACAACTATTTGGATCATAGAAGAGGGTTGAAGGTTTTCTTGTGAAGGCAGCGTACTTATGTAAGTGTTGTGGACATACATACAAACAATCAAACTACTTATTCAATAGACATTTTAGTCTTCAAATTTGGCTGTATTGTACAGTTTATGTTTGCACTGTCATGAGTGCATTATAAATAATTACTTCAAAATTTTATGTAAGTGACAAGGCCCTATAAAACCTTGAGGGGCTTGATTGTTGTATTCGACAGCTGGTATTAACACTTGACATATAGGCGCATTCGTGGATCGCTATACAGTAAACATTAATTTAATGTATGAACTCTCTGGTGTGTATGGAACAAGGAAGTTGTTTTATATTTGCTGGAATCAGAAAACTTAGCACTCACCCTCTGAATCTTTGCTTTACAAGAAGACTCGTTCTTTGCTACTCTTCTCATGTGATCATGGTCCTTAAGAAAGAAGGTTCTTAGTGCATGTGTCCTGACTTTCGCGCCCTCAACAAACTCACCATTAAAGACAAATTTTCCATTCTTGCCATCGATGACCTCTTGGATGAATTAAGTGGCGCCCAATTCTTTACTGAGCTTGATCTTCATTCTGGCTACCATTAGATCCGTATGAAAGTGGCATACATTCCTAAGACTGCCTTTAGAACTCATGAGGGCCACTATGAGTTTTTGGTCATGCCATTTGGCTTGTGTAATGCTCCCTCCACTTTCCAGAGCCTCATGAATCATGTCTTCCGTCCTTTTCTCCATCATTTTTTCCTAGTTTTCTTTGATAATATCCTCATATACATCAAAACCTGGACAACCCATCTTGCTCATGTGGACCGAGTTCTCCATCTACTCTCTCAGCAAGGATGGCGTCAGGGTGGATCCTGAAAAGATTGAAGCTATGCAATATTGGCCCCACCCAAAGACTCTCAAAATCTTGCAGGGATTTCTAGGTTTAACAGGTTATTATTTCAAGTTTGTTAAGAATTATGGAAAGATTGTGGCACCTCTCACTTCACTCCTTAAAAAGAATTCTTTCACTTGGACTCTAGCATCTACGCAGGCTTTTCAAACCTTGAAGATGGCCATGTGCACCACTCCATTCCTGGCCTTCCCTGATTTCACAAAGACCTTTTTCCTGGAATGTGATGCTTCCGAGAAAGGAATTGGCATTGTCCTTATGTAAGAGGGTTGGCCTTTGGCCTTTACCAACAAACAATTGTCCGAGAGAAATTTGGGAAAATCAATCTATGAAAAGGAAATGTTGGCTATTATGCATGTCCTGGATCTTTGGCACCCTTATCTAATGGGAAAACACTTCCAAATTAAGATAGATCATCAAAGCCTCAAGTATTTTCTGGAATAACGTCTTTCCTCCCCCGAGCAACAAAAATGGGTGACTAATCTCTTTGGATATCATTATGAGATCATTTACAAGAAAGGCAAAGAAAATGTGGTTGTTGATGAACTTTCCAGAAAATATGAAGATGAAAGGTCTCTTTTTTTTCTCTCTTTCATTTTACAAGATTGGCTCCAAGTTGTTCTCCGAGAATGGCTACAAGATCCCAAAAGTTCGCATATGATACAACAATTGCAGTCCAATTCTCTAGTTTCCCCAGGGTATTCTTGGCTCAATGATGAGTTTTGATACAATGGCCGTTTGTATTTAAGTAAACAGTCAAAACTTTAATCCACGGTACTTTCTGAGCTTCATGCTACACCCACAGCTGGGCACTCCGGGTTTACCAAAACCTATGACCAGGTCAAACGTTCTTTTTTCCGGGAGGGTATGAAATAGGACGTTCGTAATTTTGTGGTTGAATGTGATGTGTGTCAATGCAACAAGGGTGAAATAGTCAAATCTCTTGGCACACTACAACCGCTTCTGATTCCACATGTTATTTGGTGGGATATCTCTATGGATTTTATTGTAGGCTTACCTAAATAAGGCAATAAAGCAGTCATCGTGGTGGTAGGTGATCATATTTCCAAGTATGCTCATTTATGTGCTCTTCGCCACCCATTTACAACATCTATTGTGGCTCAAATTTTCATGGATTGGGTCTTCAAGCTTCATGGCATGCCACATTCTATTGTTTTTTATCATGACCCAACTTTCACCAGCAATTTTTAGCAAGAAATTTTCAAGCTACAAGGCACCCAATTGCATCTCAGCACAGTTTATCATCCCCAGACTGATGGTTAAATAGAAGTTGTCAATAAATGTTTGGAAGCATATTTGAGGTGTTTTGCATCAGAAAGGTAGAATCAATGGTCTAAATGGTTACCACTAGTTGAATGGTGGTACAACACTTCGTACCATATAGCTACGCGCACGACTCCTTTTGAAGCGGTATATAGACAAAAGCCACCTTCGGTTCTCTCATATTTTTCAGGTGTCTCCAAGGTCCAGGCGGTTGACCAAATGCTTACAGTTCGAGAGGCTATTCTCCATACCCTCAAAGAGAATTTGGTCATGGCCCAAAATCGCATGAAGCAACAAGAAGATCAAGGTCGCTCTGAACGTGAATTTGTAGAAGGGGATCAGGTGTTTCTTCGACTACAACCTTACAAACAAACTTCCCTCAAGGATGACCATTGTCAGAAACTGGCACCCAAATTTTATGGTCCTTATAACATTCTCAAGCGTGTGGGATAGGTGGCCTATCAGTTAGCTTTGCCCAGTCATTCTAAGCTCCATCCTGTTTTTCATGTTTCCTACTTAAAGAAGGTGATTGGAACTAAGTGCCAACATCAAACCAACCTTCTTGAGTTGGACAAAGAAGGATCCATTTGGCTACAGCCACAAGCAGTTTTGGACCAGCGTGGGCGTCGACTGCCTTAGCGAACCATCAAGGAAGTGTTAGTCAAGTTGCAAGATACAACTCCATTCGATGCCACTTGGGAACCAGCTACCATTCTGCAACAATTTCCCCATTTCAAGCCTTGAGGACAATGTTGTTTTTTAAGGGGGAGGACATGTTAGGGACCTAACCCCCCACGTAGGTAGAATAATATATTTCCATGTAATAAAGGTCAATATTAATAATTCCTAACAATAAGGAAGAACAAGTCCAATGTAAGAAGACCTAATAGAAGCTTCAACTTCTAGAAGGATCTTCCTCTAGATGTTTCTTTTGATAGACATATTTAGTATAAATAGAAGTCGAGGGTATGAGAAATTTTTTCTTGGATATTATTGTAATAGAGATCTTCTCTGCTAGAGGTTGCCCCCTCGAAAAGGCAAGTGAACATTTCTCTCAGTAATCAAAGTGCTCTTTTTGGTGTTATTCTGGTATCATTTTGGTATTTTCGTGGTGTTGTTTTGGTTATATTGTTGTTCAGCTACCATTTCTAGCTATTTATTTATGTTTTGCATACTTTTTATATCTAGAATATTATAGAATACCCCCAAAATCAGTACCACAGAGGACTCCATACATGCATGGGAGGCACAGATAAATGACAAGAAGCAATCACTTGCCTCCCTCCAACTTGTAGTGTGCAAGGAGGCCATGATGGAGATGTTCAACCTCCATTGATAGATTTAATCTACCTAGGCCAAGCAATAGAAGATGTATGGCATCATATTGGAATCATAGGAACAAGTTGAGAAGCACTACTATGCGCTTGCAAATGCAAAGGAAAAAAAAATATTAATGATCGATTTGGGTGTGCAGATCAAGCCTACCCCCAAGTCCACCACACTAGCAGAGGTTGAAATTTTTTTCCAAGATATGAAAACTTTCGATGCCTCAACTTGTTCAGCGACTTAGTCAATACTTTATGATGAGTTGGATTTGGTGTATGTACCTTCAAAGGACATGCAAGTGTTTATGGAAAAAATTATGAATGAGTTGGGCAATAGGCAGGACGCACGAAGTTATTCATATTCAGAGTTGTAGAAAATAAATGTGTAGCAGATGGATACACATAAGGAAGTCCAACAATGCCATCCAGTGGAGTTAGATGCACACACCTCATTATGCAGCACCATGAATGAATTGTATGCCAGTGTTCTCAGTTTTTCTGGTGAAACTTATGGCATCCCTCTGCCAAGAAAAATTATCAAGGTGTAAGAGGTTGTCCAACAAATGCAAGCCCATAATATAGAGCTCTAGGAAAAGTTGAAGAGAACTCCACCATTATCTCAATTGGAGTTGAATAACAAGATTGTTTTTGGTGAAATTTTGTTTCAAGAAGGACAAGACCGGGTGGAAGGATTCTCAGGGGTGGTCAACTTTAGATTCCAGCTTTGGACTCACCTGCAGAATGCCCCCAAAATGAGTAACACTGAGGACAACATACATGCATGGGAGGAATATATCAATGATAAGAAGCAGTCACTTGCCTCCCTCCAAATTGCAACACACAAGGAGGCCATGATGGAGATGTTCGACCTCCATGGATAGATCGCATCTACCTAGGCCAAGCAACAGATGATGTCTACCATTATGTTGGAATCACAATAACAGGTTTAAAAGCACTACTATGTGCACACAAATGCACATTCAAAAGAAACCCTAGTGATCGAGTTGGGTGTGTAGATCAAGCCTACCCTTGAGTCCACCACACTAGCAGAGGTTGAAATATGTTAGTTCATTTTTGGGTCACATTAAAGAGATGAAAGAAAAGATAGGAATTATAGGAGAAACAGTTTCCAGCACTGATCTTGTCACTATTACCTTGAATGGTATGCTATAATATTATCAGATGTTCATAACAGGTCTCGCAACAAGGGAGAAACCTCCTACGTTTGAAGAACTGACAGGTATTTTGCTGCAAGAGGAAGAGAGGCACAGGAATTTGAAGCCTTAGAATAAATATTTGGCACTGTGGTCAAATAAGAGATCTGTGAGAGGGAGATCAGGAGAAAGATGCAGAGGTGGTAGTTCATGGCACAGAGGAAGTTCATCACAGAGAAGACAATCTCCAAGGCTGAATCAAGGTATGCAATCTAACAAGACTGATTCAAAGAGTTGTTTTTATTGTGGTCGACCTAGACATATTGTTAAAGAATGTTATAAGAAGAAGAGTCATGAGGCTAGGAATAAACCTAGAACACATTCAGGTCATTATTGTTACACATCAAAATTACTCAACTGGATAAGTGTCGCATATTCCTCTCAATTGTCGTAAGTGTCCCATCTTCCTTACAACTTTCGCAAATGTCGCAAGTTGTTCACAAATGTTGCAAATGTTGTTCAAGCATACTGCCATAATGATGACACTAAGGAGGCACTTAAAACATCTCATACACTTGATTTGGAGAAGAAGATTTGATTAATTGAAGTCAAGGAACTCTTAACACCTGAGAAGAGCTCTTAAACAAAGGTTCTGAGGGTAAGCGCACCCCTATATCAGTCTTAGGAGTGCTGACACTCCCCTATAAGGCCTCAGGGAGCATTATAACGCTCTCCTACCCCTCTGAAGGAGCACTATCCACCTTTGGAGCGCTGGCACTTCCCTCAGGCTCCCTAGGGAGTGCTACAGTGCTCTGATGCCCCTTTTGAGGGAGCGCTGCCTAATCTGAGGCAGTAGTTGCCCCGTTGAGGAGAATAAGGGGAGGATCTTTCAAGTTTAGAAGGTAATTGCATTCGAATTTTTGGTTCCATCAGGAGATCCATGATCTAAGGAGGAGGTTCCTCAACTTGTTCTAAAGATAACTCAAGAGGTTAAGCTCCTCTTAACCTATATAAGCAAGCTCTATGATGGTGAAAAAGGGGGAAGACTTGCTAGCATGAAACCTATGATCTCATAGGAAACACACAGTCAGCCAAAGGAGAGTGATCAGTGAAGTTGTTTTCATCTAGGTTGTGGATCTTTCGAGCAAGGGTTGGACGAAGGGGACTTGACGAAGCTGTCGCATTCGCATCTATGATTGTAAGTATTGTTGTTGTTATTCTCATTAATATGACACGCTTGGCCTGTTTCTTTCTAGTTTGTGTCTGATGTTACATGAACTTATCATTGATAGATAGATTTGTTTTCAAGATAATATCAATAGAGTAGGAAGTGGTCGTATCTTGTTTGTCTACAGGACTCGGCGAGGAGCAAAGGATTGGAGCTCAACTCAGAGCGTGCAGGGACAAACGTCGATAAAGAGGTACTTCTGTCCTCCTTCCTTATCATGTGTTAGTTTGAATAGATTTGAAAGAAAGTCAGAGTCCACGTTAAGAATTTTCTGTCTTAGGGTTAAGGTCAAGCTCTTTGAGGCAATCTACCTGTCCGCAGGAAGATTTTCCTACAACAGAAACTGGCGACTCCATTGGGGAGATAGCCTCAAATCGAAATTTCTTGTTTTGATTTCTCCTCATTGACCTTGTTCTACCCCTCGATTGTTTCAGACCTGGTTCACTCCTCTTTTGATTGGTTTCATGAGCTGATTGGCTCCCTACCCCATCATGCTCAGCCTAATTGTCGAGATTGAATTACAATTTTTGGATTTTTTAACACTTTTGGGAGTTTTTTGAACCTGACGCCCCTGTCCCTGTGTTCACAGAGTGCCAGTGCTCCCTAATAGCCTTGCACAGAGCGCTATAATGCTCCTTGTCCTTGACAACAGAGCGCCAACCCTCCTTTGGTCAATAAACCTTCCAGAATTGTTTTTTCAGGGTTTTTTCTTTGTGCCTCTCTTGTTGGGTAACCTTGTGAGTCAATCCTTCTTCCTTCCATCTTGGACATCTGTCTTTTGCTTGAAGAATGAACATCTTGCTGTTTGAATTTTGTAGCCTTCTTCACTATTGTTATTGAGTTTTTCTGCCATTTGGAGATTGAAACCCATGCATTGTCTTCCTCTCCTCGTCAACTGAATGAAAAACGTTGGTGAAGGTCATCAAAGGTCTACATATCTTTTCATTTGGTTTTCTTCAAAAGCATTGTTCTTCAACTTTTTCTTTTGGGTGTGAAGTTTGTTTTCTCTTTGATTGTTTCTTTTCTTTCGCTTCTTGCTTTGATTACAATGAGAGGGTGTATTGTTTGTATGATTCTTGCTTGTGTTGGTCTGATTTTCATTCATCCGAGAATATTATTAGCAAGACGAGCATCGTGTTGAATCAACCATTATTCATATGTAAACAACAAAAAAACATCTTTATGATTGATTGTGCATGTTAGAAGGCATCTTAAAAGTTTTAGCATCACATCAGGATTTGATTGAAGAAAATTTGTTTGAGGACTCTCCTCATTAGTGCTTGTTAGTGAAAATAACTCTCTCTCTCTCTCCCTTAGATATATGTTCATCGAAAAGAAGTGACTACTTATCATATTTGATGCATTTTTGGGACTGAGTCATAATTCCATTCGTTTCACTTCCATGCACCCCTTTTTGCATAAAGAACAACTATAAAATCAACGCTAATTAAAAATTGTCTAGAACTTTTTCTTTTCTAGGATCCTCCACCAACAATAGATTAGGCTTAGTACTTTGGATTAGGCTGTGAGCATAACTCTACAAAGTTTCCAAAACAAACATTAGCATCTTGAGTTAGGGAGAGTCAAATCCAATTATCGTATAAGTCTGCCTGGGATCCCCCTCTCACACAGGGGTTACGCACGAGGTCGCATTCGAGTGAGTTACAGAGATTATCCCTCCGTGGTTCAACTGATCGTGGTGGTCAGATCGTATTATGGGGGTCGCTTCAAGGTAAATCCAAAATTACTGCGTGGAAGCCTTTTAGTTGATTTCGGGCTCGATACCCTGCCCATACGTTCGGATCGGACTATCGACTGTTCCCGCCCAAGGGCTGACTGCGAATTGGTAACCTTAGTGGCCATAATCTTTAGGGTCTTACAYAAGGTGACAGTGAAGGGAAGTCTCACTGTACCTGGAGCAGACATTGGTCAAACTCACTCGGGCTCCTTGGAGGGTAAATCCACAATTACTGCGTGGAAGCTTGCACCAAGGCATAAGTCCGTTAAGCAGATCGCCATTGTAACTGTTCCACCCTATCCCTGCCCCTTCTGGACTTGATCACACGGCGTTGGATTTCATCACCAACTAGTACGGTCATCAAAAGAAGGTCATGTTTGCTTGGTTGTGATTCTTAGATTTTTATTAGTGTATGTTGTTTCTTTTCGGTAGTTGGCCATAGATTTTTTCCGTCGACTCTTTTTCACCAACATCGACCCTCCACGTCATTCGCAGAGGCTACAGGGAATTCCTCCAGAAAATATGGAAGGAAACACCCCTTTACCCCCTCATTCTACGGAGGAATCTCCTCAACAGAGCAAGGTTCAAAATACTACAACTCCCCAGGAAGAAGTTCCCACTCCTTTGGAGAATTTTCGGATTGTTTCAGAGTCTCCGGAAGCTTTCTGCATTCCGGAGGGATATGAACAACATGTCCTCCAACTGAATTCCACTAGTGAATTTGTCGTCGTCAATCCTTCTGACATTCCGTATGGGTCTCATCAAAACCCTTTAGCCGACGACCCTTTTTGGACCACGGACATTGTTCGAAGTCCACCACGCTTGGTGCGAGATCTTTATGGAACAGGGGAAGGTGTCGACACACCTTTTTCCTACACCGTACCCCTAAATCATTTTACCGGTACCACCATTTTTATAGCCACACCGCACATTGGTCCGAACACATCGTCCATTGGCCCAAGGTCTACTCTCCCCCCTCCAGATGACCCATTCTACAATGGTCCCTCACATTCCGACTATTCCCGTTGGTAACGCGGTGGTTAATCAAGCTGTGATTGGCACACCTGTAACACCAAGACCTACATCATCACTCCCTTTTGGGTACAGAGCACTGAATACCCCCACCACCGCTACTACCCAAGTTGTACCGGAAAGTTCCATACCTATCCAACAACCCGAAGGGATCATCCTTGGTGGTCCTAATCCGCCTGGTGGCACCGACCAGTCATTTACATCTGGCTTTCAAATTCTGGGATCTCTCCCTCAAGTTGGGGGGAATCCTCCCACCGGAGGACAAATTCCAGTAGGGGGGCACCCTCATGCTGGGGGGCACCCTCAATCCGGAGTCTACCATCAACCACACGGACAAAATGTGTCTGCTGCACCTAATCCGTGGAACGTCCTTTTTCAAGGAAACCCACAGTTCTCGGTAGGAAAAAATTTTCAGACTCCGCAACAACCCCCTTATGGACAAATGCCAAACCCAACCTATAACCCGCAAAACCAATCCGGTTATCCTCCGCTCACACATGTTTTTCAAAACACCTCAAATCCTGTGTACTCTGGTCAAAACCAACCTCATACAAGAGGGCCCACTAGTTATAATTACCCACATAACCCAGTAATGGGCCCTACTGGTGTCTAGCTGCCACACCAACATTACCCAAAGGTTAACCGACAACTACCTTTCCTAGCTACCCTGGATCTTCTAGACTTGTCTCGATTAACGAACGACCCTATTTATCATTCTCCGGTTTGGCTAGCTATTCCAGCGAAACTTCCTTCTGATATCCCAAAATTCGACGAAAAGTCCGGAGAAGACCCAAACAACCACGTGATGACTTTCCATTTGTGGTGTTCATCCAACTCCCTCATGGACGATTCTATTCGTTTGCATCTTTTCCAATGAACACTTATGGGTTCCGCATCGAAATGGTATATTGAACTACCACGTGCATCTTTTCACGATTTCAACTCCCTCGCCATGTCCTTCCTCACACACTTCCAACTGCCCATTCGATACAAGACGAGTACTGAACTATTAGCCTCCCTTTGTCAGACAATTTCCATACATATCTCCGATCATATTCATGAATGGAGACAATGACGAAGGCTAATCAAAGCGATCATTCCCGACCAATTGTTAGCGGAATGGTTCACTAAATCATTGTTACCCCAGATTGCTCGTGATGTTGCCATGGGTGGTGTAGTCACCGAGGAAGAATCCATTGCCCGAGCTCAGTACTTAGACTTAGTCTATTCACAATCCGGTACTCTGTACGAGTTGATCCCGAACGCTACCCGTCCCACTAATGATCCATCCAAACCATCATCTGCTTCCCACGCAGATGGAGTTATTGGCTCCGTCAAAACCCAATCTACTACCCAGTCTACTGGAACGATTCAGCGGTCCGCTTCGACGACTGCTCCAAGGTCTACTGCACCCTTTGTTACCCCCCCTCAAACTCAGGTCTCTGAGGTGAATGCAGTCCAATCAACCCCTTCACAACAACCTGGGGGCAAGAAGAAAGCGAGAAATAAACCAAAGAAGAACAATAACAATGAACAACCCAAAACCCAACGGCAAACCCCTGCTGCCAGAAAAAAACCACAATGAAAACCAAAATTCCCATGTCTCATTTGTGGAGACGATCACTACACTCGAGACTGCCCACATCGTGATGAATTGGCCAAACTTTTCAAGGGAAATTCACAAACCGTTGTGCTTACTCAACCTTTTCCACAACAACAATCTTTGGTTGCCCAAACCCCCAAGTCGAGGGGTAGTTCCAACCAACCCCATGATGAGGCCTCGACAAGTGCCCACATTTACATGTTTAACGGGTTTAATCTAACCACTCGCTCTGCGACATATGACACGCCAGTTAAACCTGATAAGTCGAAGATTGCTAACAGTTCTTCGCCGGACCCGTTACCATCCTCTGTTAATCCTCCATCTGTTAGCCCTCCATCTGGGCCACTCCAGATCGAGAAACCTTCTTTTGACTCCATCTTACGCCCTCCTAAGAGCACCATCCGGAAATCTACTTTCAATCCTAATTCACGGGCTGCCCAAAATTACAATATTGTAGAAGATTTGGCCCAAGCACTGTGCGCTATGTCCACCTTGGAAGTTCTACAACACTGTCCCAACCAACGTAGAACACTCTTAGCTGCTATCGGCTCTTTTAATCCTGAGTCATCAAACAACCTCACGTTTAATCTGGATGACCATCAACTATGACTCTCCCACCAGCTAGCTTTCCAAATCGATGTTGTTGTTCACAATCAACAAATCCACCGAACTATCCTGGATGAGGGAGCCTCTACATGTGTCATGTCTCTAGACTGTTGGAAAGGCTTGAAATCACCTGCCCTTAACAAATCCCCTACGATGTTATGCGCTTTCGATGGATGAGGTTTTCATCCTCACAGATTATTACAATCCCTAGCCGTTCAGTTGGGCGGAAAAATTGTTACCGTTGACGTCGAGGTGGTTGATGCTCCCCTCGATTACAACCTATTACTCGGAAGAAGTTGGTTCTACGCTATGACTGTCGTCGCCTCGTTGGTGTTCCGATGTGTACAATTCCCCCATAAAGGCAAAATTGTCACCGTCGATCAACTTGATTTCTGTACACCCGACGCTCGCATCCCTGCCACCAACAACATTCCTTTTTTGGGAGACCACCCAGTTACGTATGAAAGCGTTGGTGTTGGCTTATTGAAATATTCTAGCCTTATGGGTACTTTCCCTACACCACTTCCACCTACCGCACATCATATTGTCGTCGTCAATATGGTCTCGACTATGCCTTATCAATCCTTGGAACCATCTGATCCTTGGGTTGTACCTAGTCCTTTGGAATTCGATGTGCGCCCTAGTACCTAGTCCTTGGGTTGTACCTAGTACCTAGTCCTTTGGAATTCTGATCCTTGGGTTGTACCTAGTACCTAGTCCTTTGGAATTCGATGTGCGCCCTTTATTTAACTCATCATGCACATACACTCTCACTCATAACTCACCCATGCGCATACACTCTCACTCATAACTCACCCCTGCACACTTATTCGCTCATGCACATTAATTCCTATTTTCTTCACACTCCTCTCGTATATATTGGATGGTCTTCATTGGTTTTTGGTCGCAGCAGCTAGCATAGTTTCTTGTTCTCATTCTTCTTTCTCTCATTCTTAGACTAGTGACTCTTCTTTGAGCAAAGTTATCATTGTATCGGTTGTGTACTTGCCGAGTGTGGCGCAACCAACCCTCTTGCAAGCCTATCAATAAGGAAATCGTGTGTTTCTGTTCTAACTTTGTTTCTTGATGATACTTTGTTAACTTTGCAATCTGATTTGTCATTCTCCTTAACTGTTCATTGTGATTTCATTGATCTTTTGAGTAGTTTTCTGTTCTATTTTTCTTTTATATTTCTCATGCT
>ML782909.1:375700-387665 GCA_009831015.1 Picea engelmannii | reverse complement strand
GGAATTTGATAACAATGGCATACTGAATTTGAAACAAATTCATATGTCATTTGAGATGGACACCTTGCGGATCATTTCTCCACTATATATGATTGAGGGTGATATAATGAACTAGTGAAGGATGATGTTAGAAACTTGATCATTGAGAACAACTACAACATCATAGGGTGCAAGAAGGATTGTGTGAACCCGACAACCAATGTTGAGATGAGATGGAGGAGTATTTTATCATATGACACTAATTTATAGGATGCATTAACTTGATGGCCAAATAATATGTATGAAGTGTCGACTAGGATATGTGCATGGATCATTAAAGCAGTGTGTTGGGATGGATCAAAGTTGTGTGACCTACCATGGTTTGATTGGATAGGCCTAGTGGATGCATTTATAGTTAAAATGGAGGAAAATGTGCCTAAGACCTAGAGGATTTAGGTCATGGATGCAGTAGTAAAGGGAACACGTTCACGCTGGTGGGAAACACATCGCACAAAATTACAATACTAGGTGCAGGTAGTAGAGTGCATCAAAGTAAGTTTCTAGCCCCCGACCGACTTTGAATTAGTAAGAAAGTATAAGGGTATTGGAGATCCTATTGATGCTATGGTGGCATGAGATGCCAGAGTACAAGAGGAGGTGTACCATAAATATGGTACCCATAGATGGACAAGAGGAGATATCAGTGATTACCAAGTTTGATTCGCCACATAGGTACTTTCCTGCAAGCTGCTGCGAAAGTTTCAAAAGGATGAGTTCTCGTTGGGATTCATCCTAGTAAGAGAAATATGTGTCTAGGGCATCAAAATGTGCTAGTCCATATACCTGATGAATTAGTTCATATAGGATTGTGTGGACATGCAGGACCATGGGAAAGAGTTTCATTATAGTTGGGTTCTACTTTTTCTCGACATCATAGTGTGGACACCGCCATTGGGCTAGGAGTACAACACACCAATCACTCTATCCTTACTCACGCCCGAATTCAACAATTTTTAGTATAGTGCAAACAAGGATGTTCAACGCAAGAACAACATAGCATTCCATCTATGGTACACTAAGATAATCCAAGCGACTTTTGAAGTCTTATGAATCCCTCGCACTCTATTTGACATGCACGATGAATACATTCTATTTGAAGTTGATTTTCATAATATTTTCATCATCATGCACATAGACCAGTAGGTACATGTTGAATTCCTCCCATTTTACATTATAGAGCAAGACATTTATAATGCTATCGTGCAGTGGCTAGAGATATTGCAACCCAAGCCAAAGGAATAAGTAGATATTTTGGAAACCCAAACAAAGAAGAAGTGAGAGCACATAGCCAAGGAGGAAGGTAAAGGACCTGAGCTCAATTGGAAATGAGCACACCCAACCACAGAGAAAAATCCACACATGAAAGGAAAATTCTCATGGACTGTGCTAAGCCCAACCTTCAATTCTAGCTTAGAAGGGCATGCATCTAGCATCATGACCTACTGGCTCCACACCTAGTGAAGAGGAAGCCCCCTCTCAAACATTCCTAAATTCTACCAGGCGCAATATATTTACTATAAAAACAGAGGGCCAAGGCATAGACACCAACATTCAAGCTCGAAAGCCAGGAACTTCCCCCACACCAGCCCAAAGCATCGTCAAGGTGCTACAATCCAATTTGGAAGTACAACCATTGTTGCATCATGATTCATCACAATAGTTGGGTGAGATTTTTCACAAACTCAAAATTTCTAAACCATCACCCAACCCCAATCCCCAAGAACAAGCAATCATAGGTGGCATCGTAGATGTTAAATTATCATGCACAAGTACACATAATCAAGTTCTACGACTAAACTCATTAACCTTGATAGCTTTCAATGCCTCAACTAGTTCAACAACTTAGTCAATACTTTATGATGAGATGGATTTGGAGTAGGTACCTTCATAGGAGATGAAAGTGTTTATAGAAGAAATTATGAATGAGTTGGGAAACATGCAACATGCACTGAGTTAGTCCAAGTTGGAGCTGCAGAAAATAAATGTGTAAGAGATGGCTATGCATAAGGAAGTCTAACAATGTCATGCAATGGACATGGATGAACACATATCATTACTCAGCACTGTGAATGAATTATATGCTAGAGTTCTCAGTTCATTTGGTGAAGCTTCTAACATCCCTCTGCCAAGAAAACTTATGAAGGTGTAGGAGGTTGTTCAACAAATTCAAGCTCGGAATTTAGATCTCCAGGAAAAGTTGAAGAGCACTCCACCATAATATTAGGTAGAGTTGAACAACAATATTGTTATCATTGAAAAATTGGTTCAGGAAGGACAAGATCGGGTGGAAGGATTCTCAGTGGTGGTCGACTTTACCTTCTAGATTTGGACTCACCTATAGAATGTGTTAGGGACCTAACCCCTCACGTAGGTAGAATAATATATTTCCATGTAATAAAGTTCAATATTAATAACGCCTAGCAATAAGGAAGAAAAGTTCCATGTAATAAGACCTAATAGAAGTTTTCTCTTCTAGAAGGATCTTCCTCTAGATGGTTCTTTTGATAGACATATTTAGTATAAATAGAAGTTGAGGGTATGAGAACTTTTGTCTTGGATATTATTGTAATAGAGCTCTGCTCTATTGGAGGTTTCCCCCTCGAAGAGGCAAGTGAACATTTCTCTCAGTAATCAAAGTGCTCTTTCTGGTATTATTCTAGTATCATTTTGGTATTATTGTGGTGTTGTTCTGGTTATATTGTTGTTCATCTTCCATTTCTATCAATTTATTTATGTTCTGCATATTTTTTTGTATCTCGAATATTACAAGTGGTATCAAAGCACCTTCCACGGCAGAAAATTGTGGGTTAAATTTTTTTCAAGGTAGAGACGTATTCCAACGTCTTTAAGCTACAAAGATTTGTCGTTACGCGCATAAACTCGCAGTCAGGGATTCATACATGCGGGAAATACAAGTGATTCTTAAGCGCACATCTGTTGTCCACCCTTGTAACCCCTGTTGTTACCCCTTCGAGTGGTAGCGCATTAGACAACACCTATATACGGATCATCCTAGATCTTTTGAAGCCCTCCATAGATAAATTGATCAGTCTCCTAACTGATATAGTACCACCAAGAACAACACTCAAGAAGATACTCTCTAATACATGGGTAGTCAGGTAGTACAGATAAGGGAATGGTCTAGCCTCCTTAGTTGGTGCCCTGAGATATTGGTTTGAGTACTACTGTTGGACCCCGCACGTATATCAGAGATTTATAGCACAGGGAAAACCCTTGTCTGTAGAACCCTTGAATACCTAACCCTTGGGACAAAAACAAAAATAGAACAAACAAGATATATTGCGGCGCAACTATGTCTCATGCATTCAATTTGCGAAATTACTACACATTTCTTCCTCTTAATCACGTGGGAATTTCATCACTACAGTATTCTTCAGATCGGAGTATAACTCCACAGAAGTTATAAAAAAAAAGAGTCTGGATCCTGTTGGCCCCATTATTTGACACCTATTCCATTGGATTTCTCTCTTCTCCCTTATCGTAGTCATACCTATCATTTTTTAGCATTTGTTTTTCTTGTGGACCCGACCCCCTTCCAACACACTTATTTGGGATTTACCCCATTAGATTCCACTCATCGCCCTGATCGTTGTGATCCACTTCACCCATAACCCATTTTCTATGTGGTACCACCCGCCCCTTTTCATGTTCCCTCATCATCATGGCCCATACCCGTAGCCAAGACTTGCAGGAATATCGCTTCACTACCTTGCACTCTAATTTCACAGAAACCCAACAAGAAGTGCGGCATCTCAGTGCCAATATTGCCACCATCAATCAAAATATGCATTTCGCCATCATTACGTCAATCATGGAACTCAAACAAGGCATTACTATCCATCTTGAATATGTCACTACGATGATCTGCACCACGCTGCATATCCCTGCAGATCCTCTCTTATCTGACCCACCTTTTCATATCGAAGGTGAAACTTCCTCTCAGTCCCATAATTTTTAGCCCCATCACTTTCAGCATGACCTACGCCTCTCACGTGTGGATGTGACCAAATTTGATGGATCAGATCCCACTGGTTGGGTAACTCAAATGGAACATTATTTCTCCTTATATGGAATTACGGATGAGTTGGACAAACTCCTGTATGGTGTTCTCCATTTATATCAAGAACGTTGGGAATGATGGAAATGGGGAAAAAATGCCCGCCAAGGGTATCTGGATTGGACACACTTTGTGGCAGAGCTTTATGAATGCTTTGACACTGACACCAACCATTTAGGTCATTTGACAAAGTTGGAACAATCTGGCACCGTGGAAGACTTTATAGTTGCTTATGAGAGACTGTTTTTTCGTACAGAGGGCATGCCTAATGATTTTTTCCGAGAATGTTTTATCAGTGGCCTCAAGGATGAGATTCATGCTCATGTCCTCAAGGCTTGGCCTCGAATTTGGGTGGAAGCTACTAAAATAGCTAAGGAATCACAACAGGTTGTCTCTTCTCAAAACAAAAAACCATGCTTTATTCCTCACACTAAACCCATAACTCCCCCTCCTCCTTCTACTCCACTAAAGATCCAAAAATTGACCAGGGTAGAAATGGTTGAGCGCCAACTCAAAGGCCTTTGTTATAACTGTGATGACAAATATTTTCTGGGACACAAGTGTAAGGAACAAAACCTTTTCATGGACATCTCGGAGGATGTTTCGGAAGAGTATGTTGAGGCTCCCCTTGTGTCTGTGTCACCTGAACCCACTGACATCACCCCTCCCTCAGACCCTCCCGAAGTAGAACTGGTAATTTCCTTAAATGCTCTCACTGGCTTCTCTGCTACCCAAATCCTCAATATAATTGGTTACATCAAGCATAGGAAGGTCATCATTCTTATTGATAGTGGAAGCACCCATAATTTTATTCATCGCCACATTGCCTAAGAAATTAATTACTATATCTGTGCAGTCAATAATTTCTAAATCATGATTGCCAATGGTAGGTCCATGAAATGTGGAGAGCGATGTGAAAATGTGTGTCTCCAAATTGGTGAATACCACCTAAAATCTCATATGTTTTCTATCAACATGGGCAGTTGTGACATTGTCTTGGGTGTAGAATGGCTAAGGACTTTGGGTTCCATTCTCATGGATTTTAAGGAATTAAGCATGCAATTCGACCAAGAGGGCCAACAATATAAGTTCCAAGGCATCATCTCCGATTCCTCGGATATCATTAGTTCCCATCGCATCGAAAATATTCTCAAGAAAGGTCATTCTGGCATTATTTCCTAATTCCATGCCATACAAGCAATTGAGACACCTTCTATGTCATAGGACCTCCAATCCATCCTTTCTAAACATCAAGTGGTTTTTCCACTCCCTAGGGACTCCTTCCTTCCCGTGGTGTTCATGATCGTTCCATTCCTCTTGTCCCAGGAAGCCTTCCTCCCTATATTCGTCCCTATCATCACCCTGTTTCCCAAAAAAATGAAATTGAGAAAATGGTTCAAGAACTGCTCAACGCAGTTTTTATCTTCCCTAGTATGAGACCCTACTCTTCTCATGTGATCATGGTCCTTAAGAAAGAAGGTTCTTAGTGCATGTGTCCTGACTTTCACACCCTCAACAAACTCACCATTAAAGACAAATTTTCCATTCTTTCCATTGATGACCTCTTGGATGAATTAAGTGGCGCCCAGTTCTTTACTAAGCTTGATCTTCAGTCTGGCTACCATTAGATCCATATGAAAGAGGTAGACATTCCTAAGACTGCCTTTAGAACTCATGAGGGCCACTATGAGTTTTTGGTCATGCCATTTAGCTTGTGTAATGCTCCCTCCACTTTCCAGAGCCTCATGAATCATGTCTTTCGTCCTTTTCTCCATAATGTTTTCCTAGTTTTCTTCGATGATATCCTCATATACATCAAAACCTGGACAACCCATCTTTCTCATGTGGACCGAGTTCTCCATCTACTCTCTTAGCACCAACTTTTCCTCAAAAAATCTAAATGTGATTTTGGTGCCTCGGAAGTTGAGTACTTGGGTCATCTTGTTGGCAAGGATGGCGTCAGGGTGGATCCTAAAAAGATATAAGATATGCAATATTGGCCCCACCCGGAGACTCTCAAAATATTGCAAGGATTTCTAGGTTTAACAGGTTATTATTTCAAGTTTGTTAAGAATTATGGAAAGATTGTGGCACCTCTCACTTCACTCCTTAAAAAGAATTCTTTCACTTGGACTCCAGCATCTACTGAGGCTTTTCAAACCTTGAAGATGGCCATGTGCACCACTCCATTCCTGGCCCTTCCTGATTTCACAAAGACCTTTTTCCTGGAATGTGATGCTTCTGGGAAAGGAATTGGCGTTGTCCTTATGTAAGAGGGTTGGCCTTTGGCCTTTACCAGCAAACAATTGTCCGAGAGAAATTTGGGAAAATCAATCTATAAAAAGGAAATGTTGGCTATTATGCATGTCCTGGATCTTTGGAACCCTTATCTAATGGGGAAACACTTCCAAATTAAGACAGATCATCAAAGCCTCAAGTATTTTCTGGAACAACGCCTTTCCTCCCCCGAGCAACAAAAATGGGTGACTAATCTCTTTGGATATGATTATGAGATCATTTACAATAAAGACAAAGAAAATGTGGTTGTTGATGCACTTTCCAGAAAATATGAAGATGAAAGGTCTCTTTTTTCTCTCTCTTTCATTGTATAAGATTGGCTCCAAGTTGTTCTCCGGGAATGGCTACAAGATCCCAAAAGTTCGCATCTGATACAACAATTGCAGTCCAATTCTCCAGTTTCCCCAGGGCATTCTTGTCTCAATGATGAGTTTTGATACAAAGGTTGTTTGTATTTAAGTAAACAGTCAAAACTTTAATCCACGGTACTTTCTGAGCTTCATGCTACACCCACAGTTGGGCACTCCGGGTTTACCAAAACCTATGACTGGGTCAAACGTTCTTTTTTCTGGGAGGGTATGAAATAGGACGTTCGTAATTTTGTGGTTGAATGTGATGTGTGTCAATGCAACAAGGGTGAAACAGTCAAATCTCTTGGCACACTACAACCGCTTCTGATTCCACCTGTTATTTGGTGAGATATCTCTATGGATTTTATTGTAGGCTTACCTAAATCGGGCAATAAAGCAGTCATCGTGATGGTAGTTGATCATATTTCCAAGTATTCTCATTTATGTGCTCTTCACCACCCATTTACAACATCTATTGTGGCTCAACTTTTCATGGATTGGGTCTTCAAGCTTCATGGCATGCCACATTCTATTGTTTATGATCACGACCCAACTTTCACCAGCAATTTTTAGCAAGAACTTTTCAAGCTACAAGGCACCCAATTGCATCTCAGCACACTTTATCATCCCCAGACTGATGGTCAAATAGAAGTTGTCAATAAATGTTTGGAAGCATATTTGAGGTGTTTTGCATCGGAAAGGAAGAATCAGTGGGATAAATGGTTACCACTAGTTGAATGGTGGTACAACACTTCGTACCATATAGCTACGCGCACGAATCCTTTTGAAGCGGTATATAGACAAAAGCCACCTTCGGTTTTCTCATATTTTTCAGGTGTCTCCAAGGTCCAGGCGATTGACCAAATGCTTACAGTTCGAGAGGCTATTCTCCATACCCTCAAAGAGAATTTGGTCATGGCCCAGAATCGCATGAAGCAACAAGCAGATCAAGGTTGCTCTGAACGTGAATTTGTAGAAGGGGATCAGGTGTTTCTTCGACTGCAACCTTACAAGCAAACTTCCCTCAAGGATGGCCATTGTCAGAAACTCGCGCCCAAATTTTATGGTCCTTATAACATTCTCAAGCGTGTGGGATAGGTGGCCTATCAGTTAGCTTTGCCCAGTCATTATAAGCTCCATCCTGTTTTTCATGTTTCCTACTTAAAGAAGGTGATTGGAACTAAGTTCCAATATCAAACCAACCTTCTTGAGTTCGACAAAGAAGGATCCATTTGGCTACAGCCACAAGTAGTTTTGGACCAGTGTGAGCGTCGACTGCCTCAGCGAACCATCAAGGAAGTGTTAGTCCAGTTGCAAGATACAACTCCATTCGTTGCCACTTTGGAACCAGCTACCATTCTGCAACAATTTCCCCATTTCAAGCCTTGAGGACAATGTTGTTTTTTAAGGGGGAGGACATGTTAGGGACCTAACCCCCCACGTAGGTAGAATAATATATTTCCATGTAATAAAGGTCAATATTAATAATTCCTAACAATAAGGAAGAATAAGTCCAATGTAAGAAGACCTAATAGAAGCTTCAGCTTCTAGAAGGATCTTCCTCTAGATGCTTTTTTTGATAGACATATTTAGTATAAATAGAAGTCGAGGGTATGAGAACTTTTTTCTTGGATATTATTGTAWTAGAGATCTGCTCTGCTAGAGGTTGCCCCCTCGAAAAGGCAAGTGTACATTTCTCTCAGTAATCAAAGTGCTCTTTCTGGTGTTATTTTGGTATCATTTTGGTATTTTTGTGGTGTTGTTCTGGTTATATTGTTGTTCACTTGCCATTTATAGCTATTTATTTATGTTTTGCATACTTTTTATATCTAGAATATTACAGAATACCCCTGGAATCAGTACCACAGAGGACTGCATACATGCATGGGAGGCACAGATAAATGACAAGAAGCAATCACTTGCCTCCCTCCAACTTGTAGTGTGCAAGGAGGCCATGATGGAGATGTTCGACCTCCATTGATAGATTTAATCTACCTAGGCCAAGCAATAGAAGATGTATGTCATCATGTTGGAATCATAGGAACATGTTGAGAAGCACTACTATGTGCTTGCAAATGCAAAGGAAAAAAAAAATCTTAATGATCGATTTGGGTGCGCAGATCAAGCCTACCCCCAAGTCCACCACACTAGCAGAGGTTGAAAAAAATTTCTAAGATATGAAAAACTTCGATGCCTCAACTTGTTTAGCGACTTAGTCAATACTTTATGATGAGTTGGATTTGGTGTATGTACCTTCACAGGACATGCAAGTGTTTATGGAAAAAATTATGAATGAGTTGGGAAATAGGCAACACGCACTAAGTTATTCATATTCAGAGTTGTAGAAAATAAATGTGTAGAATATGGATACACATAAGGAAGTCCAACAATGCCATCCAGTGGAGTTAGATGCACACACCTCGTTATGAAACACCATGAATGAATTGTATGCCAGCGTTCTCAGTTTTTAGGGTGAAACTTATGGCATCCCTCTACCAAGAAAACTTATCAAGGTGCAAGAGGTTGTCCAACAAATGCAAGCCCATAATATAGAGCTCTAGGAAAAGTTGAAGAGAACTCCACCATTATCTCAATTGGAGTTGAATAACAAGATTGTTTTCTCTGAAATTTTGTTTCAAGAAGGACAAGATCAGGAGGAAGGATTCTCAGGGGTGGTCAACTTTAGATTCCATCTTTGGACTCACCTGCAGAATGCCCCCGAAATGAGTACCACTGAGGACCACATACATGCATGGGAGGAACCGATCAATGATAAGAAGCAGTCACTTGCCTCCCTCCAAATTGCAACACGCAAGGAGGCCATGATGGAGATGTTCGACCTCCATGGACAGATCGCATCTACCTAGGCCAAGCAACAGATGATGTCTGCCATCATATTGGAATCACAATAACAAGTTGAGAAGCACTACTATGTGCACACAAATGCACATTCAAAAGAAACCCTAGTGATCGAGTTGGGTGTGTAGATCAAGCCTACCCCTGAGTCCACCACACTAGTAGAGGTTGAAATCTATTAGTTCATTTTTGGATCGCATTAAAGAGGTGAAAGAAAAGATAGGAAATATAGGAGAAACAGTTTCCATCACTGATCTTGTCACTATTACCTTGAATGGTATGCTAGAACATTATCAGATGTTCATAATAGGTCTCATAGCAAGGGAGAAACCTCCTACGTTTGAAGAAATGACAGGTATTTTGCTGCAAGAGGAAGAGAGGCATAGGAATCTGAAGCCTCAGAATAAATATTTGGGACTGTGGTCAAATAAGAGATCTGCGAGAGGGAGATTAGGAGAAAGACGCAAAGGAGGCAGTTCATGGCAGAGAAGTAGTTCATTGCTGAGAAGACAATCTCCAAGGCTGAATGAAGGTATGCAATCTAACAAGACTGATTCAAAGAGTTGTTTTTATTGTGGTCGACCTGGACATATTGTTAAAGATTGTTATAAGAAGAAGAGGCATGAGGCTAGGAATAAACCTAGAACACATTCAGGTCATTATGCAGAAAAATATTCAACTCATGATCTCAGATTATTTATTGCTAGTGATGATATTGATGAACCCCCGAATTTTAATTCACAGGATCTTAGGTTGTTTGTGTCTAACGCTGCTTTATCTGTTGAAACAGATGATATTGATGCCTGGTTTGTGGATTCTGGAGCATCAATACATATGACTTGTAATAAGAATTGGTGTGCTAATTTTAAAGAAACATAGAATGGTGCCAACATATATCTTGGAGATGACCGCGCTCATCAGATCAAGGGATATGGAGACATTCCTGTGACATTGTCGAATGGTACTACTCGTCACATTCAAAATGTTGTTTATGTACCAGGGATAAAGAAAAAAATGATCTATGTGTCCACCATTACATATTAGAACTTGAAGGTTGAATTCTTCAAGAATTATTGCATAATGAAGGATCTGTTGGACCAGTTCAAAACTTTTGCAACGGGAGTCAGAGTAGGAGGCCTATAGAAACTTGATGTTACCAGCAAAGCACATCACGCACTGAATTCTGCAACTATGCCAATAGAGATTCTTTGGAATCAAAGGTATGGCCACATCAATCATCATGATTTATTGTTATTATAGAAAAAGAATATGGTTGAAGGACTTCCCATGTTAAAGAATAAGAATGTTTCTTTTGATGGATGTGCATTAGGAAATATGCATAGAGATGAATTCCCCTCTAATCCTGATAGGAAAAAGAGAGATGTGTTAGATCTTGTGCATACTGATGTTTTTGGGCCTATGCAGACTAGGTCTTTAGGAGGTGCATTTTACTTTATGTTATTTATTGATGATTGCACGAGATACACATGGGTTTATTTCCTTAGAAGAAAAATTGATGTTTTCGAGTACTTTAAGGAATTCAGAACCATGGTGGAAAAGCAGACAGGAAAATCCATCAAAATCCTTCGTTCAGATCAAGGGGGAAGAGTATAAATCAAGGGACTTCAACAAATATTACAAAGATCATGGAATAGTGTAGCAGTTTACAGTACCCCACACTCCACAATAGAATGGAGTGGCTGGAAGGAAAAACGGAACTCTGGTAGAGTGTGCACGCAGTATGATGAAAGCTAAGAATCTCTCGAATGCATTTTGGGCTGAAGCCATAAATACTGCAGTTTATTTAAAGAATATAAGTCCAACAAGGTGTCTTGATAATGTTACTCCTTTCGAAGCCTTGTATGGTTCCAAACCTACAGTTCATAATTTGAAAGTATTTGGGTGTAAGGATTTTTCTCATATTCCAAATGAGAATAGGAAGAAATTGGATGCTAAAGCCATTAAATGTATTTTCATTGGGTATTGTTCTTAATTCAAAGCATACAAACTGTTTGATCCTGCTACTCACAAAGTATTTGCAAGTAGAGATGTACTTTGTTAAGAACCAAACATCAATATAGCATAGGAAAACCTCAAGAAAAGTACTCAACGCCTTGAAAAAGAGATAATTTCAGATAATGAGCCTTTTCGAGGGGGAAACCTCCTTTTACCCCACTTAAATGTTCAAGTACAAGATGATAGAAAATGAAAATGTCTCCTTGGTATATATAGGAGACTAGGAGGTATAATTACAACTAATGGCCTAAAGCCGACATAAATAAAATAACATTACTAATATAATATGCCCCAATTAAGGGGTAATGAGCCAATATTAGGGCTTAAC
>ML782909.1:307561-351080 GCA_009831015.1 Picea engelmannii | reverse complement strand
AAAAACATCGTGCATACGCCTCAAAGAATCAGGTAAGGCTAGTCGATAGGCCACGGGCCCCTTTCTCTCCACAATCTCGAAAGGTCCCACGAACCTAGGAGAGAGTTTATCTCCCTTTCCAAACTTGATCGAACTCTTATGCGACTTAACCTGCAAGAAGACTCGATTGCCGACCTCGTAGCTACGGTCGACTTGGTGCGCGTCGGCATAACTCTTCTGTCGATCTTGCGCTTCTTTACTCCTTTGTCTTATGGATTGCATCTGCTCTTCCATTTCTTGGATCGCTTCTGGTCCCACCAGGACCCTATCCTCAAGCTGATCCCAACTCAAGGGCATCCGACACGGTCGCCCATAAAGAAACTCAAAGGCGCCATCTTTATGGTGCTTGATAACTGTTGTTGTATGCGAACTCTACTAGAGGCAAGAATTCCTCCCAACGCTTTTGATGGTCCATCACGTACATGCGCAACATGTCTTCCAAGGTTCTGTTCGTACATTCTGTCTGTTCGTCTGTCTCTGGGTGATATGCGGTACTAAAGTTAAGCTGGGTTCCCAAGGCCTCTTGGAAACTCGTCCAAAATCGTCCAGTAAACACCGATCCTTGATCGGATATAATCCTTTTAGGCACGCCATGCAGCCTCACAATCTCGCTGATGAAAACTCTCACTATGTCAGGTGCCTGATACGTCGTACGCACAGGAATAAAGTGAGCACTCTTTGTCAGAGTATCTACCACTACCAAAAATCGAGTCGTGTCTCCTTGCCGTTAGTGGCAATCCAACAATAAAATCCATCGATATAACCTCCCATTTCGATTCCGGAATGGCCTGTGGTTGAAGTAATCCTGCCGGGTGCCTATGTTCAGCCTTTACCTACTGACACTCTAGACATCTAACTACAAATTTAACTATGTCGGCCTTCATTCCTTTCTAGAAGAATAAGGGCTTAAGGTCTGCCCTCATCCTTGTGACTCCTGGGTGAGCCATGTAAACCGCTCTATGAGCCTCCCTCAAGATCAACATCCTCAACTCGTCGTTTGGCGGTATGTAAATCCGACTTCTATACCTCAATAAATCGTCGCTATCAAGTGAATATCCCTCATAACGGGGTACCATCATTGTGTTTTGTCCGATAAAATACGTGACTTCTGTGTACCAGTCATCATCATGCTGTAAGGTGAGAATCTTCTCACGTAGATTTGTCTGAAGAGGTAACACCGAAAAGATGCATGGCCTCCGACTCAAGGCATCTTATTTCCTACTCATCTTTGTCTGAAGAGGGGTTTCCGTTCTTACCTGGGCATCTTCTTTTTATACTCCTGGGCGTGCGTATTTCAGGGGTTCTCCCTTCTGGGGCGTCTTCCTTGTACAGTGGGCGAAATTTGGCATTAGGGTTTCATTTTTTTTTCAATGGGCGAGTTGTTTTTCAGGGGGTTTTAGTTTTTGGAACAGTGGGTAAATTTTGACAGTGGGGGTCCCGATTTTTACTACAGTAGGCGATTATTGAAGTGGGCTGTCGTTTTTACCATGATGGGCGACTTTCTTGCTGTGCTTTTCGTTTTGAAAAGTCTGCGTTTTAAATTTGGTGAGCTTTTTATTTGTTAACCACTGCTATCTTTTCCTTACCCGCGTGTCCGGGACTGACCGCACATTTCTGGTTCTGGCTTCCACGCGTTGGTTGCCTTCTTCCGGTTCTGCATGCCTTGGGCAGCTGCGTACAGATCCGTGGTGAACGTATCCTTCTCGGTTTGTTTAACTTTTCCCTCCCAAAATACCCTAATACCTTTGAACTTTTCCTTGAAAACAAACAATTACACTGCTCTTACCCCACGACTGCCCTTCCAAACGAATCGGCAATCCACGAGAAGGATTTGATGTATCTCTTATGGGAATTTGTGTTTCTCGATTCCTTTTTGTGTATCTCGATGGAATTTTTACCTATACATGTCCTTGATTGTTATACGCCTTCCTGTTGTTTACCCGGCAGGTTGATTTCCTTTGAAGGACTCTGTCCGATCTGTTTTAGACAAAATTGGCTGTGGTTGTTACTCAGCGATCGTAAATGATTCTATAATACTTTTAAATTGAGAGTTTTTCTTCTGAAAAAGGAGGGTAATGTCAGCTGCTACCGTTTGGTATAACGCTGAAGTGAACCCACGCGTTTTCCTTTGAACGTTGTCATGGTTTTAACTTACTGGCATTTAGGTTGTTAATATTTTATGATGTCTGTCTTAGTTAGTGTTAGTATTTGTGCCAATGCCTATTTAATTTCTATCAGTTTAAGGAGGGAAAAAGAAAAGAAAGACCAACGGGGTGCCTGGTCATTCGCTCACAGTGAGGCCGGCCATAGACCTGACACGCCTTGAACAGCGCCTCCATACTCCTTTATGGTAGCAGACATCCTAAGATTCTAAGCGTAATCTCATGCCAACTGTATGGTCGTTGCACTAAAATTTTCACCTTAATTTGGGGTTCTACTTAACTCCCGTAGAGTCACGCACAGAATTTGAAGTATGTTGCAATTAAAATTTCACCCGGGTCGATCTACGCTCACTAATGTCCAAGGCTCAACTATTTTGAAACCCCCGTGTGGTGAACACCTAAAAAGAATGGTCGCTCGGCAAGGGTGGTTGTGTCATTAGATTGATGACAGCTTGAACGAATTTCATTGAGATTAATCCTTATCTTTGCAGAAGTGATTAAATTTAGTAACTAAACGGTTGTGATATTATTTATATCTTATTACCTGTTCTGTTAAATTTTAAACTACAGCCTTACCCCCAACCTCTTTTTTTTTTTACCAGTTAGAAGGGCGTATTAATGCGTGACCTAATTACTGTTTTTACCTGCTTCAAGGGTATAGTTATTATACCCATTAGTAACGATTAGGTGATGTTTAGTTAGGGCTAGAAGGAATGTCATTATAATTCTATTGGGAATTAGTTAGTGGATATGCAAAGTCAGTTTTTGCATTGTATATTTAAAGTTTATTGTGAATCCTTCTCCATGCCTTTAATTTAATATTTGTTAATTTAATTTAATATTTGTTAATTTAATTTAATATTTGTTAATTTGCAGTGACCTTACTTGTTATTGGCAATGTTAACCTAGTTTAAATTGAAATGCAATGATAATGCTGGTTAGTATTAATATCAATAATTGTTTTAAAGCTGCAATATTAATATGAATTATTCTCCATACCTTTAATTAATAGTTGTTGATTTGCAATGACTTCACTTGCTATTGGCAATATTAACCTCGTTTAAATTGAAATGCAATATAATACTCGTTGATTATTAATGTTTATATGTTTTAAAGCTGCAATATTAATATGAACTATTCTCCATACTTTCAATTATTAGTTGTTAATTTGCAATAACCTTACTTGTTATTGGCAATGTTAACCTCGTTGAATTGAAACGCCATGATAATACTTGTTAAATATTAATGTTAATATTGTTTTTAAGCCGCAATTTTAATATGAATTATTCTCCCTGCCTTTAATTCATAATTGTTATTTTGCAATGACGCTGCTTGTTATTGGCAATGTTAACCTCGTTTAAATGGAAATGCACTGATAACACTTGTTAAATGTTAATATTAATATCGTTTTAAGCTGCAATATTAATATTGGCTTAACTGCAATGGTAATACTTGATATAATTGTAATAGTAATAATTGCTTAAGTTGCAATAGTAATGAGGATGGTTGAGTCGCATTGTTAATATATGTTGGATGAATGTTCGGATGATGTTTAGATCGCAATGTTATTATTGGCTTAGTTGAAATGATTAAGTGATTATTATCATGTCAATGTTAAGTTGGATTCTTTTTAGTGGCCATTGATTGTAATGCCTAATGTTAATGCTCTTGGTCAAGTTAATGATTAATATTAATTGTTAAGGTTAAGTGTATTATTTGCTAGAGTACTAACCAAAAGCAAGGAGGTTGATTGTATGCGTAGGGTAAGGAATGTCGACACTATTATTGTTCCGTGTTAATTATTAGGAGAGAGAAAATTTTATTTTAATAAGGAACTTATATGTTGGATGCCTTGAATTAAGCACAGTGTCAATTGAGTTCTCCTGACCTGCGTCTCCCGCAGAGGTCATGGATGTCCCGGATTTGTAATACTTGGTGGTATTGTATGGCGTAGTCTGTTCGTGTCGGGCGGGATATAGACACCTCTTGTAGCTTAGTATTATGTCTGTGTGTAATCCGGGGAAAGGAATCCAGTGTCGTATCGAGAGTCTCGGGCTGTTTAAAGGCACAGTTCCACTCTTGCGACACATTCTGAGCCGTATCAGTAGTCTCGAGCTGTTTAAAGGCACAGTTCCACTACTGCGACTCTGCTGTCGGATTCTTTCATTTTGTGACAGTACTGTGCCTAACCCCTGGTGTCTGTCTCTGCCTACAGCCGTTAGTTGCCCGCCTCCTGTTCGGGGGCGTTTCTTCTTGTTGTCGCTATGATATGTCGGGTCGTCTTGATTGTGTTCGTCTTACTTGCGTCCTGTTGGTTCGAGTGTTGACGTAGAGTCGAGGGGGTTGTTTCTTCTACACACGCGCACACACTTAAACAAAAAAAAATTTCACCGGTTGACTGAGTATATTTCCTTAGCTAGGAGGGTTATTACATATGTTAAACCCTCCTAGCTAAGGACAACTACTCTGACAAAAGGTGCAAAAAAAAATTTTTTGTTTGTAAAAGTGTGCGCGCGGGTAGAAGAAACGACCCCCTCGACTCTATGTTGCCAATTGGACCAACCAGACGCAAGTAAGACGAACAAAATCAAGACGACCCGACATATCATAGAGACAACAAGAAGCAAACGCCCCCGAACAGGAGACGACAACTAGCGGCTGTAGGCAGAGACAGACACCAGGGGTTAGGCACAGTACTATCACAGAATGGAAGAATCCGACAGTAGAGTCGCAGTAGTGGAACTGTGCCTTTAAACAACCCGAGACTACTGATATGGCTCAGAATGTGTCGCAAGAGTGGAACTGTGCCTTTAAACAGCCCGAGACTCTTGATACGACACTGGATTCCTTCCACCAGATTACACACAGACATACATACTAAGTTGCAAGAGGAGTCTATATCCCGCCCGACACGGACCGACTACGCAATACAAACCACCAAGGACTACAAGATCAGGGACAACAATAAGCACGACGCATCGCATTTTCTAAAATTGTCATAATGAGCGACGACATCCATACCCTAATGGTAAACCCCTGATATTACATTCTCCTCATTAACTTGCCCTTCCTACCCGTTGGTTACCAGACATTCTAATAACCTAACCACCATAGCATTGCAAATTAGACATTGTCATCAACACTTCAACTTAAACGAAGATTATCCTTGCAATTTAAACTCCATCATGAACATTCAAGTAAGCAATTATTAACATGGCGATTGGCCTCATTATTAACATGCTAATTAAACAATTATTAATCTTGCAATTTATCTAGTGTTACCATGGCAACTAAGCAATATTAATATTGCAGTGACGCATTTATCTTTAGCACTGTCAATTAACAACATTATCCCTGCAATGTAACCAAGTACCAACGTTGCATATTAAACCAATATTAATTTTGTGAATCAACCTCATCACTGCCCTGGCAGATTAACCAACCTTATTATGGCAAATTAAACTATTAGTACCAAGGCAATAAAACAATTATTTATTTTGTGAATCAACACATTATTGCCCGGACAAATTTGACAATCCTACTATGGCAAATTAACGAGTATACCAAGGCAATAAAACAATTACTAATTTGCAAATTAAACCATTACTAATGTTTCCATTCAAACAAGAATTACCGAGCAATTAAGCAATCATTAAAATTGTGGCTCAACAATATTAATATTACTATTTAATATCAATGCGCTCAATTTAAACAATATGACATTGCCCACAACACGTGTACTTATTGCAACTTAACCATTGTTAATAATTCAATTCAATCTCATTATTAACATCGCAATTTAAACAATTTTGACATATAAGCCTATAACAGATAATCAATGAATGCCTAGTATTAACATGGCCAATAACCAGTGTAATATTAATATGTGGAAGCCAATAATATGTGGAAGCCAATAATATGTGAAAGCAATATTAATATTGCACCTAAACCATATCGATATTAACTTTAAACAGGTATTGGCAATTGCATTCAAATTTAAAAGCTATTATCATATAAGCATAAACAAGTATTAATTCATGCCTAATAAATTATGCCTATCTTATCATTACCTTCACTTTTCAATTATTCGAATAAAATAAGGGATTTAAGGTTAATGCTAACAAGGGAAACTTCACAGATTAATCCATATAAAAAGCCATGTAGTTTCTTTTTATAAACAATAATGCAATTAAAATGCCAGTAATAAATAACATTGCCATTACATAATAATTAATAACAACCCAATAAATATCCATTGAATAACAAATAAATAAAGGTCATTACTATTAAGAATAAAAAGGTTAGCATTACATTACATTTACCATGAACCACATCACTAAGGTACTCAATTCAAGGACCTACCTTTTTCTTGCTGTCAGTCATAATAAAGTTTAATTGACCTCGCAATAAATTACCCATATCATTACTCATGTACTTCAATAACATCCGAAAGTAATTACCCATGATCTTACATTTATAGGTTATAAATGCTGTCATAGCCCCCTATTAATTGGCAAGGGCATTACCTTTATATAGTTCAACCACACACAGCAATAAACTTACCGTATACTAGCGTTGCATTTAAACAATGAGGATCTTATATTTCAAGTTATTAATGCGAAGATTTCCATATCGCAATAACAGTCCCGTTAGTAGTTTACCAAGGTTTTACCATGTACTTATATTACCACAGCGATGCAAATTAATAAACAAAGAATGATAGTGAGCTTAAAGAATTAATGTCCATGATGAATCATATTGTGGTCGATATGGTGAATGAAGTTCCTCACGGAATCATATTCCTCTATGATCTTGAATCACACTTACTGTACCTCATCGAATTAAAATAAATAATAGAAAAAGGAGGTGGGCGAGCATAGTGAAGTAAAACAGAAACCCTAAGGAGGAACGTAAGGTAAAACATGCGGTTGAGAATTTCATTGGAAGTTGTATTGCATTAGATTCTTTACTGCAAATCACAATCCCTTCCTTACACCGTATCGAGTCCTGTAAATACGCTTGCAAGTCTTGGGGATTGCAGTGATGGAAAAAGGGGACAGATTAAATCAAACGGAAGCAGAATTAAATGAAGTCACCGCCATAGACAGATGTGCCATCTTAACACAGTTTAGGTTAAACATCAGACTAGCCTGCAGCGGCGTGTGCATGCCAAACACGGGCGACTGATGCATGCAATCGGGAAATGCGCCTCACAGAGGCAGCCCGCAGGGTAGCTGGCAAACGTAAAGGGTACGCCGATGTCGAATTTTACAGCGCCAACTGGGTTAAATGAATGATTCATCCAATCACCACTTCCAACTATGTAGAATTAAATTAAAATTATAATTCTAAAATTTAATTGTAATTTAAATTTAAATTAAAAATACAGAGTTTAGGTCCCCGAGATGTAGGACAGTCAGTGACGGAGTGTGTTGTTAAGCCACTCCGTGATGTTAAAGTCACCGGTTCGAAACCTGCGGGGACAAAAAATCCAACCATGTTAAGGGTTGGTGTGGCTCAGGCCGGGTGCGATCCCCGGGTGATTTTGACGGCTTAGATGCCCCTGAGTCGCGGTTTCTCAAGCCACAGGTTAATCGCAGGTCCTGCACAAATTAACAAAAAAAAAATAAAAATACAGAGTTTAGAATACTATACGAATGAAACCGTAAGACAAGAGACTGGCTGCGAAATGTATGAATTGCATCAGACGTGGAATAAAACAAATTGTTTGCTTCCATTTATATTATGACCACTAAGGTTAGGCGCGCATCTAGCATCAACCACGCCATAATGCACAAAGATAATGAGTACGAGAGCGCAAGTCATGTTATCATGTCATTGTCGCTGAAATTGACCATTTGATTTGGTAGAAACTCGAGCAGGTTTGTAGGGTGATCAGAACCAGCTTCAATGGGCGCAACCCAACCGAGAAAGTCAAACCACTGCAAGGTTTACACCAAAAGCGCACTCAGATCAACCAGGCATGGAAATCCAGTACGCAAGAGTCGTAAGGCGAAGATTTTCCAACCACAAATCTCAGAGAGGGGCGAGGCAATGCACAGAGTTTCGAAGGGCTGGACGCGTGGGTGTAAATCACCGAAATGGGTAACATGAAGGCAAGAATACAGCAGAGGCATCAGGAAATAGGTGGCTGGAAAACGTAAGGCATCCCCACCCTACCGCAAGAAGAACCGACCCGGAAACGCAACATCACGCTGAGAAGTTTCACTATCAAACGCAGGAAATTATCTAAAGAACGCAGGGAGTTTTAAACCCAAAACGCAGAGGAGTTTCATTATGAAAACGTAGGAATTTAACTGTAAAAAAAAGGCTAGGGAGTTGAGACCCACGAAGCGGAGAATTTATTATAAAAACACAGGGAGTCTTAAACCCAACGCAGTCAGCGTCACGCAAAAGAAATATTTGACCATCACTCAGTTTGCAATTGTCCTGAAGGTGCAAATACCTAGAGATGGAAGAGATATTATCTGAAACTAACAGTTAGGGAAAAAGAGCTTCATCACCACTTTTAAATATGGCTGTAGGTAACTGATTCATACAACAGCAACTACAAGACCGTACTTCAATATCCAGATCTCAACAACAATGGGGGGGGGTCACTGCCCAGCATTTTGAGGAAATAAAAACAAACAGAAGACGCAGACCTGTAGTCTGTAGTTTGGATATAGTTTGGATATATGAGGGATCAAGTGATCCTTTACTGAATCTGACATGATTCTCTTTACTTTCTTTTCATTCCTCTTATGCTTGGTCTTTTACTCTTCTTCATCTGGTTCTGGTATACCCACTGTAACATGTTCTAGGAGATCATTCTCGTCTAGGATCATCTACAACCTATGCTTCCAAGATCTAAATTTTATAGATCCTTCTAGCCTATCTTCTACCCTCATGTTGGTAGTCATTCTTTCTTGCAATAGAAACCCTAGCCCTTCGGGCTATAGAAATAATAAAAAAATCAAATTTCTTAGATCTGAAAACTGAACTCACCAAAAGATGTGATGGACTGAGGTGAGTATGTTGGTACAGTCAGATTTCTGAAAATCCAAATTTTACCCCTTCAAAATTGATTTGAGGATTTCTGGACTGGTGCTTCTATTTTTCTGGTACTTCTGGTACTCTGGTACTTTTGGTACTCTAGTTTTCTGGTACTTTGTGAAAACTAGGGTGTCACTTTCTGGGAGATCTAGCCACTGAAAATATGTATTGAAGATGCCAAAATGTTCCTTAAGGTAGGGCACACCTTTCTAGATGGATTTGGGGTTGAAAACCTTCTTCAATAAAAATCCCTAATTTTCATGTACGACAACAGTGACATTTTTCTTTTTCCTGTGAAAGATGCTCTTTTTAGCTTAGCTCTGATACCATGTTAAAGTTTCTGCTATTATTAGGTTACTTTCAATTTACTAGATAATAATAACATAGACAGGATCACTGAGAGAAACACAATCACAAGAGTACACAAGCATTTATCCTGGGAAACCCTCAAGGGGAAGAAAACCCAACGAAACTTCCTTAATACAGATAGCCAATACAATGCCAAGATAATGAACCAGACAACAAAGAATGTCCAACACTGAGAAACACAACTCTCTCTCTCTTCCTTCTTCCGACAACCGGCAACTGCAACTTCCTTCAAAACTTGCACACTAGATGAGTGAGTTGAGTGTGTCTCTAAATGAGGCGTTGACCTCTCTTATTTATACAATTTTGGCACGTGTGGAAGTGTCTCTTCATTGGCAGGGACAAATTCTTCTTCTAGGTGGTTATAACCACCTTTAATATATTATGGGGTCGACTTCTTATTTAGCCTATTACAATTAGGGTTTGACCAATCCACAAAAGGGGATTTGGTCAATTACAATGCCCAACGTGATCAATCCACAAAAGGGGATTGATCTAATCAATAATAAATATATTTTATCTTTATCCACAAAAGGGGATAAGAATATTCTTTGCAGTTACACAATATTTTAACACATGTTGGGTACATGGTTGAGACAAGTAGTTGATGAGTTGGCACATACATGAGGTGTATAGTTGATGATGGTGGTACATCTTGATGTGTCATAGTTGATGAGTAATTGATACATGATTGGTACATACTTGGTACATGGTTGGAGGCACTTGTTGGTAGTATTGTTGACACATGGTTTATGGATGATGTAGCATACTTGTATTGGTATAGTATTAGAAGAATGTATTGATCTTGGTGATGATTATGAGTTGTTGTGTTATCGTTGGTTGATTCACATCTTTGTGGAGTGTCTTGGTGATTAATCTTGGAGAGTAGATCTGATTTGGTTGATAAGATTGATGAGACAGGTTGTTGTGATAGGTTATTTGTACAGGTTTGGTGCATGGTTGATGCACTTGTTCATGGTACAGGTTTTGTACAGGTTTGGTGCATGGTTGATGCACTTGTTCATGGTACATATTTTGTACAGGTTTTTTGCATGGTTGATGCACTTGTTTATGGTACATGTTTACAGCAGTATATCCCACAATGATAGTGGGACAGTGGTTCCATCATTCTACTTATACGTTAGGGCGGTTGGATGGGGCAAGGACATGTGGTTGTAGCCACCTTCTGGTTATAGCTAGAGAACATAGTGGGTTGTAGCCTCCTTCTGGTTGTAGCCAGAGAATTGGGGAGTTGGACCTTCCCTCAAGTTGTATCTTGAGAAACTAGGGGGTTGGAGCCTCACTCCAGTTGCAGCTAGAAAGCAAAGCAAGTTGGTGCTTCCAATGAATGAAATTCTTCAAGACATATAAGAAAAAACATTCCATGGTTTTCTCCCACTTTGGGTTTCTACGTAAAGCACTGATGTATTGTGTATGTGTATGATTGTTCATTTGTTCATTTCTTATTTACTCTGCAGTTATTGGATGATAATGCTACATTGATATAACACTTGGATTATATGGTTAAAATGGATTAAATTCCTCTATTACTGATTCACCCCCCCTCTCAGTAATCCAACAATTGGTATCAGAGCCGGTTCCTTCAGGGAACAATTTAACCATTGGAAGGAGATCATGGATTATTCTGAGAATGGATTACTAATGTTTAATGGTCATAATGGTTTTAAGTATGATATGTGGAGCATAAGGATGGAAGTATTTTTACAGGCACATGGACATTATATTTAGCTATAAATTGTTACAGGATATGATAGTTCAAAAAGGGAAAAGACAGTATCCAAGAAGGAATTGAGGAAGAATAACAAAATAGTAATGGATTTCATCTGGGAAGGATTGCCTAATCCGGTAAGAGAAAAGGTTGGTAAATGTTCATCAGCAAAATAACTTTGGTATAAGTTACATGGCATTTATTCTTCATCCATCACAGATTCATAAAACGTCAAAGAAGATGCAAATACAAATCAAGAAGAATTATGTTCACCATGTCAAGCAGATTCAGAAGATGAAGAGTACATAATCACCAGAGGTATGTTGTTTTGTGTTAATTGTGAAAAAATGGACATCTTGAAATAGAATTCCATGAAGGAAATGAGACAGAAAAACTAATTGAAAAGGAAGACAATTATGAAGAAGAATTGATTAGTGCTTTAAATGAACTAGGAGAAAAAAACAATTCACTCAAGAAAGAATTGATAAAACAAAAGGAAAGTGTTCATATTTTTTAAGAATCCAAACAAGTCATCGAGAACTTGAGAAATCAGCTAGAAGAAGCCAGAAAGATCGAAGAAAATATTGAATATCAAAAGCAGTGTTTGGAAACCAACATAGCAACACAAAAGGAAGAAACAAAAATGAGAGAGAATATATTGACAGATAATCTTAAGGAAATAACTAACGATCTAAACCAGATTGAGGTAGAGTTTGGTCAAGAAGAGAAAGGACTTAAAGAAGAAATAATCACATTAAAAATTCATCTTAAAGAAGCGAAAAGAACAGAAGAAGTCATGAAGTCTCAGATAATGAAGAAAGAAGAAGAGGTTGAGAAGCTTGAAGAAGAAGTTGTCACATTGAGAAGTAAAATCATCAAGCTCAACAAGAGCGTTGAACAGATAGAAACATCCACATCAGTTATAGAGATAATGAATCTACCAATGAAGATGATGATGAATCTATCAATGAAGATGATGATGAATACACATCAAAGCAGTAATTGTTCTGAGCCATTCGACTTAGAGCATCCCAAGTAATATGAATATTAGATAGGGGGAGTCTATGCAATAGTTGTGATAGACAAATAACCATCCTTCAAACAGTTTGTAGAGTTTGAGAAGATAGATTCAGAGAAATCAGTTAGCAGAAGTACAGTTTGATAGATTGATCAAGACTTCATGATAGTATAGTGATAAGTGGGTTAGCATTATGGACAATTGCGCAAGTAGTTTCTTGGATAGTATGGACAAAGATGGATTCATAAGAACACTTAGCAGGTTTGGACATGTTATCCCCACCTTTTAGGGATAACTAGGAGATCATGCCTTGAGGCCCACGTGTCCTAAACATGGAGTACCGAGAGAAGGATTGACCTGAGCATGGCCTTGGAGGGCCCATCATTTTCTTCTTCGATCAGCTTTATCTTGTCAGCAGCATCATCATCCATCACCATTGGCTTGGTCTCGTATCAGAAGAGGTTCTTGCTCCATGAGGTAATTGGTCCAAGTATCATGGTATGTGTCACTTTTGATCATTAAAACCTTTAAATATATGCATCTGATTCCTTTTATCTCTAACAACTGCTTGGATCTTACATTTTCCCACTTGACCATGCTTGGGGGAATTGACAGGGTGCCCTAGCAATCTTGTACCCATAAGTCTTGGTTTGCCACTGGGGAAATTTATGAAAATCCATTGTCCACTCCCATCATAGCACCACTGTTTCATTTTATCTCCCGCTCATTTATCCCATTCCCCTTGTTCGGGCATTGGGTTGACCTATTTGTAGGATTGAACCTTATCTCGTGGGAAGAAGGGGCTAAAGGCCCAGAAGGTAAAAGCAGCTGGTAAAAGACAAAATCCTAGAAATGAAACTTGGAGATGCTTCGCCCAGGGATCCCCGAGAAGGCAATAAAATGCCTCTCGGCAAGAAACAAGAGGGACCTGGAAAATAACAAACAAGACCTAGTCAGAGGATAGGGGGTCTCATCATGAGCCAGCCTATTAGGTTCATGGGTACCTAATAGTATGACATTGCCACCATTTGGTTACCATTCCAGGGCAGTGACCTTTGGTTGCATGGCCAAGGGAAAGGGGGTCTCATCACGAGCCAACCTTATCATCTTTGTGATAGTACTTGTGGGTAACACTGTCAGCTCTGGTCACCATGCCAAGGAAGTGTCCTCTGGTCAGCCCTTGAATAAAAAGAAAAATAAGAAGAAAAAGAAAATAAAAGAATAAAGGCAAGAACAGGCTTGGAAAAAATGCATCCATGACAGGTACAACTCACCTTCTACAAAGGCAACCACAGATAACATTATGCATCCTGGGCCTTCACTGCACCCACATGTCTGGACATCCCCTAGCCACATCACCTCACTTACATGGCTTGGATGAAATCTTTCTGGAAACTTTCCTTTTCTTGTGGATTCTAGCCCAATAGGACGTCTTGTCTTTTTCTCCGATCTTGTATTGCAGGTTTCTATAATGTCTTTGAGCTATTGACTAATGTATTAGGGTTTTTATGCATATGTTTAATAATATTGATGATGAAATGTGATTAACATTACTATGATCCCATGGAGGGCATAGCTTTTGATATGCAGTACCATGCCCGGCGGACAAGTACCATTTGGACCGGTACACATGGAGAGATGACTAGTTTGGACCTCCATGGGGCTGGATAGCCCACCATATGGATACTAAGACCCCATCAGGGGGTAGAGATAGGATGGATATGGATTAGGGATTTTTCACCGAAGAGGAAGAGGACGTTCCATTAGAGGCACTCTAGCAGGACTAGACCTGGGGGGAATCACCCCTTTTCAGTGGAATGCCAGCCTTGGAAGGCTTGGGACATCTCCATATTCACCATGACGTCATCCATCTTCATGGATGCTTTTGCAGGCAGACTAGGCAGTAGTGGCACGTGTGGCATGTTGGAGAGGCCCCTGGAGGGCTAACATTTTGCTCCTTGGTATCTCATTTTCCCTAGAAGTGGATAGCACCTCCCTTGAAGGGAATTTTACTCCCATTTTTACTTGATTAGGGATTTTTACTTAGCATTTAATGTAAAAACAATATTATTTTGACATTATGACCTTGTCACCCTTTTTATGACCTAAAAAGTAAAATTAGGTCATTGATACACTATATATTGAGGGTTTTTACTCTCATTTTATCATGAATTATCACTCACTCATAGTGAGGTATGATTTTTAGCTCCCTATTGGGGTTTTTGGCTGAACTAGTGATGTGCACTTGTTGAAGGAAGAGATTTTTTGGCATTTATGGTGTTTCTCTTGAAGGAAGGTGTTACAACTAGGGTTTGCATGGTTATTTCTTCATGAATTGTAAGTGTTTTTTTCTGCAAAAATTATTATTGAATGGTTGTAGTTTAAATTTCTTGCATATTTCTTATAAACTTGTTGAATCAAAACCCTAGGGGACAAACACACAAGTAGGTCGTTGTCTCATGTCCCCTGATAGAGAAACCTTTAGCCATTGAAAGAGAAGAAGAGAGCCTAGCCATAGCTACACTCTTTGCTTCTCTCTCCCCTGTGCTAGCCATACCTTTAGAAATCCAAGAGAGGGAGACGTCCTAGGCCAAGGTTATCTACACCTAGGGACATTTTTTCCCTTAGGGTTTGAAGAAAGAGCCTTGTTGCGGCAACACTCTCCCTCTTTAATCTCTCTCGTCTTGTTTTTTGTGCTTTATCTAAGCTAGTCGTTTGCTAGGAAGGAGGAGAGAGCATGAGGCCTTGCTTTTGCAACACTGGAGTGAGCCTCTCTCCCCTAAGGTTCTGTCTTTGAGGCGCTGCTTTAGCAACACCTTGAAACCTTTCCCTCTAGTCCTTTAGAATCTCGTCCCCTTCAACTTGTGCATCCTTCACTTTCTGACTCCATATAACCCTAAGGCACCGATCTCCAACCTCCAACGTTGAAGTGAAATCAAATCCAAACACTCTCAAACTTCTTTCAAACTGAAACCCTAACTACACTAACCCTAACCTACTAACCCTAGAATGCTGACGTCACCCTTGGTTATTTCATCTTGATGCAGCAACGCTCACTTTATAAGCAATTGAATGGTAGTTAAGAGCATTTATTGGATTGAGTGTTGATTTGTTACATTGAATGTTATATCGTTCTAGTATTTATTGACAAGTGACATATTTATCATTGCCATTTTACAAACATTGATTTCGTCAATATTTACTGTCAAATTTCTTACATTGAATATCAGATAGTCACTTACATATGAATTACTAACCCCATTGAACATAGCTTGCATATATCTTTCTTGTTGTTGTCTTGTTCTAGGTAGGTACATTTTCTTTGGGAGTTACTTCAAATTGGCCTTTGGCCGTACTATCTGATTGGCGGTAATCTGTGAGGGGGAAATTTGTCTTTGTACTTTTAGACTTTTCCCTTTCAAAACCCTAGGTTACCGAGGACGTCTCCCCTAGGCCTAGCCTCCCTAAATAGAAAGAGCCTCCCCATTGCGGTGACATTGGGTGGGGAAGGTTCCTGTTTCACCAGTTTGACCTACCATTCTTTAGCCTTTCTTGCATCTACAAACTATGCGATAACATTTTGGCATCGTTGCCGGGGAACACTGAGTCAATTCTCCTTAAACGAAAAATATTTTTAGTAAGATGTGCCTCTAGAGTTTTATCTAACAAGATTACTTGGTGACTCCACTAGGGTGTTTTCCCTTATCCTTTCATAGTTTCAGGAAAAATATCTAGCGACTCCACTAATTTTCCAGGGTGCCACCTTACTCTCAAAATCTGTGATATTTCCAAGTTATGGGATCATGGCACACTGGGAAAAAATGTATCCAAGTATTGATTTCAGAAGTTTTCAAGGATACCCAAATTACTTTGATACAAAATGGATAAACAACTCTCCAACGTTTTTGGGCCTCCCAACTCCTCACATCAAAATTTTTTGGAGTATTTGAGAGAGATAAAGTTGGGAGGGGAGGATGCTCTTATAAAATTGTTCTTACTCACTCTATCATCCTACTTACAAGATCATTTTAAGAGTTGTTGCAGAGACAGGGGTATATCATCTTTCATACACCTCATCAGTAGGTTTATAGACCTTACTAAGCCACATTGTCAAATGTATGAATATGTCCTTCAAAACCTCATGGTAGCCTTAGACGACAAAGGATTCACCATTGATATTGTAGAAGATCTCAAGGGGGCATATCATGATCAATACCAAGAATCCTCTGACATAAAAGATGAGGTTTATGAAGACCATTATCAACCCCTTGAAGAGGAGCAATACCTCTCCCATAATCCAAGAGAATGCAGTGAATATGTAACTAGAAAGGCGGATTATGAGGATGAAGCACCAGTAACCACTCCTCCATCCGACAAAGCTCTCCAAGATCCTATTTCATCTACAAAAAATGAAGAGAATGAGATAAGTTATTTTCCTCTCAAAATGTTTGATGATACCTTATTCTATGACTCAAACAGTGAAGAAAAAATGGATCCCTTGAACAAACTAGAAGATGATGAAGCTCTTGCACAGGAAGGAGCGAGCAAGGTGAGTTACTTTCCTATCCAAAATTTTAATGATTCTCTATCTTCTGATGTGGAAAGTGAAGAAGTTTCAGATGTTTTAACCCCTTCATGTTATGATGAAGATAATGACTCAGTAGAAAATTTTGATGAATTCATACATGTCAGGAAACATATATGGGATATGATTGGATATGATGTCGATCCCATGTATGACATTGATGGTCCTTTCCAAAAGTTGCATTCGCATTTATCACATGAAGTTACTAATTATTTTGACATTTGGCAACAAGAACCTGACTCTACTAAGACACCCAAGGGTGACTTGATGCTATTCTCTCCAATTAATTTTCAGTCATACTTTGAGGACTTTGATGACTATCCATATGACCACTTAGATTTATCCTATGAAGAAAGTTATCAACCAACATTATGCTTAGATGTTGATAAAAATGAGGAAGTTACTTCCCTGAAGAAAGATGCTTGTGATAAGATTTTCCACCCCCCTTTGATCACTTTTCCTAGCTCACTAAAGGTGTGGTTTGGAAATGTGTCCCTTATCCCAAGTCTCTTATAAGGCAACACCTCATTCTAGATTTTAGGGGAAAGTTGAGTGCCTCAAGAAGAAGCCTATTATCATAGTTTTCCAACCTCCCCTTTAGGAATGATCAGTCATCCTTTCAGTTTTTGCTAATCCCTCCTTGGGCCTCAAGTTGTGAAGACATCCAAGGTGGCCAGCTTTCAGATTCCTCGAGTCAGTCTCCTAAACCTTTGACTTTTCACAATCCATTCTTGAGATGGATTGAGCACTCTCCTGAGAGTATGCATTGGGATCACTTTTTCCCTCCCACCCGCCTCCATGAGTTAGACTTTGAGATTTTCGATGATATGATACATATTCTAACCCATGACATTTTTGTGCTCAATTTATCACTATTTTGGTTTATGATGAAGTACAAAGGCAGGTATCGAGGAACGTTGCTGGGTTGGCTTCACTGGTTGTTTGACTACACCCAACATTCCAGCCAACAGGTAAGTACAGGTAAGAAGTTTGCTTTCATCTTCTTACTCATTGATTGCTTCATTTTAGTATATATATCTATGTATGTTGGGATGGCATTACCGCCCCATTTTTTTTATTGATGCCCCTATCGAGATTGAGCAGGTCTATAGGTTATGCCAGAGATGTTGAGGTTCTTGTGTGCTCTATGGTGAGCACATGTCCCCGAGTTGGAGCCAAATGTTATCCCCGCCTTTTAGGGATAACTAGGAGATCATGTCTCGAGGCCCATAGGTCCTAGACATGGAGTATCGAGAGAAAGATTGACCTGAGCATGGCCCTGGAGGTCCCATCCTTTTCTTCTTCCATCAACTTTATCTTTTCAGCAACAACAACATCCATCACCATCGGCTTGGTCTTGTATCAGAAGAGATTCTTGCTCCATGAGGTAATTGGTCCAGGTATCATGGTATGTGTCACTTTTGATTATTAAAACCTTTAAATATATGCATATGATTCCTTTTATCTCTAAAAACTGCTTGGATCTTTCATTTTCCCACTTGACCATGCTTGAAGGAATTGACAGGGTGCCCTAGCAAGACTGTGCCCATAAGTCTTAGTTTGCCACCGGTGAAATTTATGAAAATCCATCGTCCGCTCCCATCATAGCACCATTGCTTCATCTTATCTCCCGTTCATTTATCCCATTCCCCTTGTCCGGGCATTGGGTTGACCTATTTGTAGGATTGCACCTTATCTCATGGGAAGAAGGGGCTAAAGGCCCAGAAGGTAAAAGCTGATGGTAAAAGACAAAAGCCTAAAAATGAAACCTCAATATGCTTCACCCAGGGATCCCCGAGAAGGCAATAAAAAGCCTCTCAGCAAGAAACAAGAGGGACCCAAAAAATAACAAACAAGAACTAGTAATAGGATAGGGGGTCTCATCATGAGCCAGCCTATTCGGTTCATGGGTACCTAATAGTATGACATTGCCACCATCTGGTTACCACTCCAAGGCAATGACCTTTGGTTGCATGGCCAAGGGAAAGGGGGTCTCATCACGAGCCAACCTTCTCATCTCTGTGAAATTACTTGTGGGTAACATTGTCAGCTCTGGTCACCATGCCAAGGCAGTGTCCTCTGGTTAGGCCTTGAATAAAAAGAAAAAGAAGAAGAAAAAGAAAATAAAAGAATAAAGCAAGAAAAAGAATAAAGGCAAGAACGGGCTTGGAAAAAATGCATGCATGACAGGTACATCTCGCCTTCTACAAAGGCACCCATAGATAACATTATGCATCCTGGGCCTTCACTACACCCACATGTTTGGACATCCCCTAGCCACATCACCTCACTTACATGGCTTGGATAAAATCTTCCAGGAAACTTTCCTTTTCTTGTGGATACTAGCCCAATAGGACGTCTTGTCTTTTTCTCCAATCTTGTATTGAGGTTTCTGTAATGTCTTTGAGCTATTGACTGATGTATTAGGGTTTTTATGCATATGTTTAATAATATTTATGATGAAATGTGATTAAAATTGCTATGATCCTGGTGACTGATGAGCCCATGGAGGGTGTATCTTTTGATGTGTAGGACCATGCCCGATGAACATGTACCATTTGGACAAGTACACATGGGGAGATGACCAGTTCGGACCTTCATGGGGCTAGAGATCCCACTAGATGGATGTTGAGACCCCATCAGGGGGTAGAGACAGAATGGAGATGGATCAGGGCTTTTGCACCGAAGAGGAAGAGGGCGTTCCATCAGAGGCACTCTGGCAGGACTAGACTTGGGGGGAATCACCCCTTTTCAATGGAACACCAGCCTTGGAAGGCTTGGAACGTCTCCATCTTCACCATGACATCATCTAGCTTCATGGATGCTTTTGGAGGCAGACTGGGCAATAGTGACATGTGTGGCATGTTGGATAGGCCCCTGGGGGGCTAATGTTTTGCTCCTTGGTGTCTCATTTTCCCTAGAAGTGGATAGCGCCTCCCTTGAAGGGAATTTTACTCCCATTTTTACTTGATTAGGGATTTTTACTTAGCATTTAATGTAAAAACAGTACGATTTTGACATTGTGGCCTTGTCGACCTTTTTATGACCTAAAAAGTAAAATTAGGTCATTGATACACTATATATTAAGGGTTTTGACTCTCATTTTATCATGAATTATCACTCACTCATAGTGAGGTCTGATTTTTAGCACCCTATTGAGGTTTTTGGCTGAACTAGTGATGCTCACTTGTTGATGGAAGAGATTTTTTGGCGTTTATGGTGTTTCTCTTGAAAGAAGGTGTTACAACTAGGGTTTGCATGGTTATTTCTTCATGAATTGTAAGTGTTTTTTATGCAAAACTTCTTATTGAATGCTTGTAGTTTAAATTTCTTGCATATTGCTTATAAACTTGTTGAATCAAAACCCTAGGGGACAAACACACAAGTAGGTCGTTATCTCATGTCCCCTGATAGAGAAACCTTTAGCCATTGAAAGAGAAGAAGAGAGCCTATCCATAGCTACACTCCTTGCTTTTCTCTCCCATGTGCTAGCCGTACCTTTAGAAATCCAAGAGAGGGATACATCCTAGGCCTAGGTTATCTACACCTAGGGCCATTTTTTCCCTTAGGGTTTGAAGAAAGAGCCTTGCCGCAACAACACTCTCCCTCTTTAAGCTCTCTTGTCTTGTTTTTTGTGCTTTATCTGAGCTAGTTGTTTTCTAGGAAGGAGGAGAGAGCATGAGGCCTTTCTTTTGCAACACTAGAGTGAGCCTCTCTCCCCCAGGGTTCCATCTTTGAGGCCTTGCTTTAGCAGCACCTTGAAACCTTTCCCTCTAGTCCTTTGGAATCTCGTCCCCTTCAACTTGTGCGTCCTTCACTTTCTGACTCCATTTAACCCTAAAGCACTGATCTCCAGCCTCCAACATTGAAGTGAAATCAAATCCAAACACTCTCAAACTTCTTTCAAACTGAAACCCTAACTACACTAACCCTAACCTACTAACCCTAGAATGCTTATGTCACCCTTTTTTATTTCATATTGATGCAGCAACGTTCACTTTATAAGCAATTGAATGGTAGTTAAGATCATTTATTGGATTGAGTGTTGATTTGTTACATTGAATGCTATATCATTCCAGTATTTATTGGCAAGTAACATATTTATCATTGCCATTTTGCAAACATTGATTTCGTCAATATTTACTATCAAATTGCTTATATTGAATATCAGATAGTCACTTATATATGAAGTACTAACCCCATTGAACATAGCTTGCATATATCTTTCTTGTTGTTGTCTTGTTCCATGAAGGTACATTTTCTTTGGGCGTTACTTCAAATTGGCCTTTGGCCAAACTATCTGATTGGCGATAATCTGTGAGGGGGAAATTTGTCTTTGTACTTTTATCCTTTTACCTTTCAAAACCCTAGGTTACCGGGGACGTCTCCCTTGGGCCTAGCCTCCCTAAATAGAAAGATCTTCCCCATTGTGGTGACATTGGGTGGGGAAGGTTCCTGTTTTGCCAGTTTGACCTACTATTCTTTAGCCTTTCTTGCATCTACAAATTGTGCGATAACAGGACAAATATATGATAGTGGATGAGAGCATGGATTCATAGATTGGTTCAGAGAGTGGTTCAGAGACAAAGGAACATTATCATAATGGATGATAATTACACAGGAAATGGCTCAAATAATGTAATGGATTCCAAATTGACAAATATTTTTTGGACACATGCAGTGCATACATTAGTTCACATTCAAAATAGAGTAATGCTCAGAAACAACAATGACAAAAATCCCTACAAATTATGGAAAAGAAGCGCAAACAACAACCTCTACATCAAGGTAACTCAAGATATGTCAAAGAAACCAAGGAATTTTTATTTCTCAAACTAAGTATATCAGAGAAATGCTAAAGAGGTTCGGAATGGAAGATTGCAAACCAGTTACCACTCCTTTGCAAACCAGTTGCAAGTTGAGAAAAGATGATGATTCAAAGTCTATAGACCAGAGGTAATACAGGTTAATTATTGGTAGCTTACTATATGTGACAACATCCAGACCAAATGTAATGAAGGAAGTTGGACAAGTGGCATGATTTCAAGCAACACCAAAGGAATCACATGTATTAGCAGTGAAGAGGATTTTCGGATATCTCAAAGGAACATAAGAGTTTGGATTATGGTATCCAAAAGGAAAGGATCTATCACTTATTGCCTACACAGATGAAAATTGGGCAGGTTGCATTGATGACCGACGAAGCACTAGTGGTGCAACATTCTACTTGGGTGAGTGTTTAATATCTTGGCTAAGAAAGAAACAATCATAAATATCATTAACTACAACAGAGTCATAGTATATTGCATTAGCAACATGTTGTACACAGGTTCTATGGATGAAACAAAATTTGACAGATATATAGGTTGAGTATGATGAGCCCATTCCAATCTATTGTGATGATACAAGTGGCATAAGTATCTCAAAGAGCCTGGTGATGCACTCCAAGACCAAGCACATTCCAATCAAGTCTCGCTTTCTATGGGAACAAGTTGCAGATAAGAACATCAGAGTTGAATATGTGGGAAAAAATGAACAAGTGACATACATATTTACAAAACTGCTTCCACAGGAAGCCCTTGAGTATCTTCGCCAGAGACTAGGAGTAATTTCTACTCCAAAATGAATGCTTTTGAATGCTTATCTTATATGTCTTAGATGTACACGAGGAAGCACCATAAATAGGACAAAGGGGGAGAGATTTATTAGATGCAAAGGTAAATTCTTGGAGAGAGAGAGCATAGAGGCATGTTTCTAAGGGGAGTGATTGTCACAAGGGAAGAATGAGCGATATGACTTCAGAGTGATACCGTTTGTCAAAAGGGGAGATATTATTCATATGAAGGGAAAGAGAGTAATCAGAGTATTATAAACAGAAATCAAAGGCACGTAGATAGGGGGAGCAACCCCAAAGGGAGATACCCTTTTCCATTGATGTCAAAGGAGGAGAGATAGAAACATTGATAAAGAGTATAAGCATTAATGTTATCATGACTAAATGTTGCCATCAATGTTGGTGTTCCCATCAATGCCAAAAGGGGAGATTGTCAGACAGTTGGCTTACGTTGATGGATAGTTGGTATGGATTTTTGGTTGTCATTGATGTCAACCATTAGAGAGTGATATTGTGGATTGATGTCAACCCTCAGTGATTGATTTCAATCCTTGGAGAAAGTTCGATAGTGAATTTTGGTAGCACAAAGGTTTGGGTAATGGACCCAAGGTTGTTTCATGTATAATGGTATGATTTTTAATATATTTGAAGGTAATACTATTCTATATGGATAATACATGTCATTCCATTTCTAGTGGTATGTGGAACATCACATAACTCCTCACGGTTAGAGAGTTATGGCCATGAATAGTTGGAGAACCTAGGTTTAGGTAATGGACCCAAGTTTGTTTGATGGATAATGGTATGAGTTTTGATATATTTGAAGGTAAGACTATTCTATATGGATATTACATGTCATGTCATTTCTGGTGGTATGTGGAACGTCACATAACTCCTCACGGTTTGAGAGTTATGGCCTTATGAAGTTGGAGGACCCTCATATGTTGGCTTGAAACCCCAAAAGGTCAAAGAAGTCAAAGAGCTTGCAAAGAAGAAATTATTATTTAAATGATAAAGTAAAGTGACAAAGTCAAGAATAATTAATTAAATAATAAAGTGAAGTGACAAAGTCAAGAATAATTATTTAAATAATAAAGTGAAGTGACAAAATCAAAGAAGATTATTTAAATTATAAATTGAGGTGACTAAGTCAAGGAGGAATATTTAAATGATAAAGTAATGGAGAATTTTCTAATTATGGAAAGTGGTTAACCCTAAAAATGAGGAAAATAGGTTAAGTGACCTAGAAATGGGTTAAGTGACCTAGAAATAGGTTAAGTGACCTAGAAATGGGTTAAGTACTAACCTGGAAATGGGTTAAGTGAACTAGAAGATGCTTCTAAGGAAGATATTTGGAGAGTATAAATAAGAGGCAAGGATCTCTCATTTTACATCACACTTAATCATATTGAATATATATAGGTGACTGAGGTAACCAAAGGATATCTAAGCTGAATTTCAGAGAGAAGGTGAAGAAAAGAAGGCCGGAATTCAAGGGAGGATAAATTCTTTTGATGATGCTTTCTAAAGTATGTTATTTACAGGTCATCTCACCATTTTTGCAATAAATTTTCTCTAGAATGATTCAGACTATGAAATTGATAGGCCATTGAGAAACATATCCAAGTATCTGTGGTAAAAAATTCATCTTGTGGGTCGTCGTATCTTTGGAGTTACACTCTGTGGAAAATGGGGTTTGTGGCTAGTCTTGAAACTAGTCTAAAACAATTGTTTCGGGTAAAAACATCATAAATTCTTCATAACAGATCCAAATTCATTAAGATCAAATGTTTTGGTTAGAGTAAAGTCTGTAGTATCCTGTGTAACATTTTCAGATCCATTCAACAAATATTCTGTGTGGGGAATGCTCTACAAGGTTGCTATCTAGAATAAGCCAGAATTTAGCAAGGTATGTCATTTTTGCTATAACTCATCTTCTGAGAGGTTCCAAGTAGTGACGCCTGAAGGAATTGCATAAAAGAAACCGAAGAACATTGTGTAATATTTTCAGATCTTTATTTATTATAGGTACATAGTTATGATTATTTCAAGTTAGGGTTGTTGACTAATCCCAAACTAGTCATGTGAGACTAAAGAAAAATTTGATGAAAATGCTAGTCTCTTGTTGTGAAAGTTAAGGAAGGTTTGTAGGTATGTGATCATATACACCAAGTCTATTACAGAGTTACAAATCATATTTGGATGATGAAATGGATGAGGGCTTTTGGTTAAGGTACATGTTGGATACATGGTTGAGACAAGTAGTTGATGAGTTGGCACATACATGAGGTGTATAGTTGCTGATGTCGGTACATCTTGATGAGTAGTTGATACATGATTGGTACATACTTGGTACATGGTTGGAGGCACTTGTTAGTATTATTTTTGACACATGGTTTATGGACGATGTAGCATACTTGTATTGGTATAGTATTAGAAGCACATATTGATCTTGGTGATGATTATGAGTTGTTGTGTTATGGTTGGTTGATGCAGATCTTTGAGAGTTGTCTTGGTGATTGATATTGGTGAGTAGATATGATTTGGTTGATAATATTGATGAGACATGTTGTTGCGATAGGTTTTTTGGATAGGTTGTTGTGACAGGTTATTTGTACAGGTTTGGTGCATGGTTGATGCACTTTTTCATGGTACAGGTTTTGTACAGGTTTGGTGCATGGTTGATGCACTTGTTCATGGTACAGGTTTTGTACAGGTTGGTGCATGGTTGATGCACTTGTTTATGGTATAGGTTGATTACAGGTTGATTGGTACAGGTTTACAACAGTATATCTCATAGTGATAGTGTGACAGTGGTTCCATCATTCTACTTATACATCAGGGTGGTTGGACGGGGCAAGGAAAGGTTGTTGTAGCCACCTTTCAGTTGTAGCCAGAGAACAAAGGGAGTTGTAGCCTCCTTCTGGTTGTAGCCAGAGAATTGGGGAGTTGGACCTTCCCTCAGGTTGTAGCCTGGGAAACTAGGGGGTTGGAGCCTCCCTCTAGTTGCAGCTAGAAAAAAAAGGAAGTTGGTGCTTCCAATGAATGTAATTCTTCAAGACATATAAGAAAAAGCATTCCATGGTTTTCTCCCGCTTTGGGTTTCCACGTAAAACACTGGTATATTGTGTATGTGTATGATTGTTCATTTGTTCATTGCTTATTTACTCTGCAGTTATTGGATGATAATGCTACATTGATATAACACTTGGATTATATGGTTAAAATGGATTAAATTTCTCTATTACTGATTCACCCCCCCTCTCAGTAATCCAACAAAACCCGGTCAAGCTTTCAATAGTTGAACGTGACTGAAAACTTAGTTGACACCTATCGCTCAGTCACCCCTCCAAAAATTTAGTCATAAATAGACCTGGATGGGGCCGATGTTCGTGTCCTAAGGAAGTTCATCTCGTACAACGAGGTGACAGAGACCACCAGCTCATGGGTTCCTGATACTGTCTCCATCCGTGGGCGGTCCTCGCAGTACCTGAAAAGTGTGGACATTTATTGGCACATGAAGACTCTGATGGGAAAAGTTCTATTGGACCACCATGAAGCCCACCAAGAAGTTCTCTTGCAGCTCAACAACGTGCAACTCCAAATCAAATTTGTAGACCACAAGATGAACTTGATTGTTGATAATATGGTCAGCATGGACTTGTCCAATCTAGACTATGCTCAACCCCAAGTTCCAATAGCAGCAGGCAAAAGCATTAGCTAAGTTTTTATGTTGTTCCATCTGTGGTTTTTGTTAAATTACTAGAGAGGTTTGGGTTTACCACCTCTATTTAGTAGATTAAATAAGAAAATAAGTAGTCATAGAGGAACTAGAAGCTATCCCTTTTTTAGTTTATTAGTTATAGATATTAGACATACCAAACAACATCATAATGGCAATGTCATGTTTATTTGTTGGTCTGGTTTCCCTGCGGGCAGGCCAACAATAATTTTTTTTTGTATAATTTCTCCTTATTAGTGATACAAAGACTCAAGATTACGGAATATATATATATAATCCATCACATTATAACATTATTAAAAAATGTTGTTACAATTTAAAAGTAATAATATTATTATAAATAAACATATTATTATAAACTTAATATTAATTAACATAGACCCTCATGCCTCTACCACTTGAGGAGGGAGAGGCGACATTTGTCCCACCAACCTTCACATGACCTATGGGCTGGTATGGGCTAGGACGAACAAGTTCATTGCACGGTATGTGAGATTGGTGTGAGGTTAATGGTGATTGTGAAGGAAGGTGGAAGGGGTCTTCAACATTTTGACACTCTTCTACTTATGATGGTAAGTACTTAAGTGTTTTAGTTATTCTATAAGGCAGTGTTCATTATGCATACAAGGAAGATCATGATATTTGATGGGCACAATGTTCTTAAGACTGGAAACAAGGAAAGGCCTTTAAATTCCCTCAGGAGTGCGTATTTGGGACCCCTTATGGGATAGATTAGTTAGTTTACCAAGATAAGTTGTCCCTTTGTTGATATAGGTTAGGTATCTATGGAATTTTTCTCGGTCCTTCTATCGAGCGAGTTTTCTTTTCATAGTGTGTGGCCTTTTGGGAGGGTTTTCCTTACACCTAGATATAGTTTCCTAGTTTGCTAGAAGTGTCGAGTTCTCTCTGGTTTCTCCTCTCTCATTTCGGTCCCTAGCTTAGAAGGAGAGGCACTCCCAAGCCTCCTCCATCCAGGAAGACACAATCATTCCTACACAATAAGGGCATAAAGGGGTCACAAAGCAAGATAGAAATCTCTTTCAAATGAGCACCATGCCAAAAATGCGGCAAAATATCATCATGCCTAAAATGCAGCAAAAGATCATCATGATACTGACGCCAGATGTTTGTAGGAGACCGAGAGAAAACCTCCAACAAGCGGCCCAAGGGCTTCCTCCATTGGCAAATGGTTTGGTGGGTGAAGGGATTAATGAATGTCCCTATTCTCAAGGCTACAACCAATGTGGGATTATTATGCGCACACACAAGGGGGAGAGACAATATTAAATTGGAATGGAACTCACACAAATGGGAATATGTCACTGTTATTAAGTAATTTTGTAAGGAAAGGAAAAGCTTCACAAAGGGAACCGAGGGAGGGGGGTCAAACACCACAATCACGACACCGACACCAAATGTTAGTAGGAGAGCAGGAGCAAACATCCACCAAGAATCCCAACGACTTCGTCCATTGGAAAATGGTTTGGTGGGTGAAGGGCTCAATGAACCACACAATTCTCATGGCTTCAACCAATGTGGGATTATTACAYGCACACACAAGGGGTAGAGGCAATATTAAAGTGGAAGGGAATTCATGTAGACAGGAATATGCCATTGTTATTTGGGAATGCAGTAAGGAAAGGAAAAGCTTCACAAAGGTAACCAAGGCACAGGGGTCGAATGTTTATGAATGMAACTATAGGATACATCCTCTAGCTTACAAACCTGTGATATGTGGAATATAGAAGCTATGTGAAGTCTTACTCTCAGCTTACAAACCTGAGAGAAATCACATAATAAAGGGTTCGTGGTTCCAGGCTAGGACATGGGTTAGGAATGTATATGGCCTCCTCCATGACATGAGAGAGAATAACTCTAGATGATCATTCGTTGGAAAATAGATTTGTTGAGTTAGGACGTACCTGTGGCTGAGCACATGGTGAACGTGGAAAATCCCGAAAAAATGTTGGGCACATCATCATGAGAATAAGAACGAAGATGATGTGATGGCCTCCTCTAAATAGAAATAGAGTTGATGTGAACATTCCAGATGATCCTCATGTTGGTGGCAGTGGGAAAGAAGATCTGTAGAGAAAACGTGACTATGTACGAGCATAAGTGCAYGTGTGAGGACCTATCTCATCTATGTAATGCAGTGGCTCAGGTCTATGGCATCCCTATGGGTGTGGCTCCTAGTGGACGAGAACTAGTGGGTGTATCAGATCCTTTGCTATATATTTTTCAAGAGTCAAACTTATCTGTAACCCTAGTTATTGTGTAAAGGGTACATGTCGGCCCTATGTTAATATGATTAATATAAAGAAGATAATTAATAATGAAAATATTAATTATAATAATAAAATGTATTTGACTTAGAGAGGTCGGCCTTGTTGTTCCAATAAGACGCCCTTGCTAAATTAGTCAAAGTCTAATATGAGTAGGAGATGATTCTCCATTGTAGAATCATATCCTCCTCACATGTTTTGAAAATTTCAGCAAGTACTTCTCTTTGGAAAAGGTGCACACCTCTCTTGGGCGCTAGGGTTTCTAGGGATTAATCACCCTCTTGTGTGATAAGTCATTCTTGGTGGTGAAAGGTCTTTCTCTTGAAGAATATAGCAAAGGATTTGGTTGGGTTTTTCTCCCTTGTTTGAGAAGGGTTTCCCAGGATATATCTTGTGTATTTGTGCATGGTGTTTCTTCTTGTAATCTTGGTTGCTGCAAAACTATTTTTTATGTTTAAGACATTATGAAATTAAATGAACTACATGCTTAACCTAATGCTATGAAAATTCAACATGGTATCATAGCATAGGTCTTGAAGATCCCATTGCACAAGCTTCCTCCAAAACATCTACTCTCTCATTTTCAGAAATCATACGACCCTCTTAGGGTTTCCAGAAAATCCGTACAACCTCCTTTTTTCAAAGAAGTTTCACCACTATAACTTGGATGCTTGGGATAAAAAATACTTGGAAAGGTATGGCCTCCTTCAGCGTACCTCCAACAAGTCTAAGAACTAAATTCCGGGCATTTTCAAAATTTTGACCCTAAGAGCTTCTAGGGTTTCGTCAAAATTCTGCAGCAAATTTTGAATATTATTTCTAAGAATTTCTTGAAGAAGAAATCATACTTAAAGGCTTATTGTTGGCAGTCATAAACCCAACAAAACCTAAAAGTTCTATCCTAGCCTAACCATTAGGTTTTTCTAGCCTAGTTGACACGGGTTTATGAAGATGAGCAATTCCATGATGGGAAGAAAGCTCAACACCAAACTCCAATGCAATGAAGATATCAACATATCAACACTCTCAGGTATGGTTCCTCTCAATGAAAGCACTTGGCTAATTGATAGTGGTGCTTCCGTGCACATAACCGGTATTATAAATCATTTAACACACTTCATTGAGAAAGAGATACATCTACATGTGGTCCTTGGAGATGATGCTAGATATAACGTGAGAGGATTTGGAACCTCCACCTTCCAACTAGATTCAAATATGCAGCTCAAAATGGAATAGGTCTTATATGTACCAGGAATGAAGAGAAACCTTGTCTCCATTTTGGCTCTTGAAGAAAAATGTTAAAAAATCACTTTCTCAGAAGGGAGAGTCCTTGCATGGCACAAAGACTCTCATATCAGCTCTTCCAAAGTAATTGACATTAGAGACAACAACCTATACAAGTTTACCATCAAACCAGTTCAAGCCTTACTACATGACACCATCAGTCTAAGTGAGTTGTGGCATAGAAGGATTTCTCACATTCATTATAGAGCTCTTCCATCTCTAAGGAAAATGGTAACAGGTCTACCAAAGATCTAGATCCAGCATGAAGGCGTTTGCAAAGGGTCTTCCCTTGGTAAAAATGTTAAAGGACCCTTTCCCAACAATGACAACAGATCCAAGGAAATTTTGGAATTGATCCATTCAGATGTATGTGGGCCAATGACCCTTGCATCCTTAAATGGGTATTTGTACTATGTATTATTCATAGATGATCACTCCAAAAAAACCTGGATCTATTTTCTGAAGAACAAGGATGGAGTCCTTTCCAAATTCCAAGAATTCAAAGCTCAGGTTGAAAACTTGACCGGAAGAAAAATCAAAGTATTGAGATCAGACAATGGAGGAGAATACACCTCAAAAGAATTCATAAATTTGTGTATTGAAGCAGGGATCAAGAGGGAGCTCACGGTTCCGTACAACCCTCAACAAAATGGGGTTGATGAAAGGAAGAATAGAACCATCATTGAAGCAACTAAACCAATGATACATGATCAGAGTCTACGAATGACTCTATGGGTAGAAGCATGTATGACTTCAGTATATGTTCAAAACCATAGCCCTCATCAGATCCTGAAAAACATTACTCCAGACGAAGCATTCACTAAAGTGAAACCTGAAATTGGACACTTCAGAATATTTGGATGTCCAGTATACCTTCATGTACCTAAAGAAAAAAGATCCAAACTAGAACCTTCAGGAAGGAAAGGTACTTTTGTAGGATACAGTGAATCCTAAAAAGCATACTGAATCTACATCCCAGGACAAAGACAAATTGAAGTAAGCAGAGACGTCACCTTTGAAGAATAAGTAGCCTTCCAGAAATCCAGAGAAGCTCATATGGAAATAAATAGTGAAACAATACCTTCTCCTCATTCATAAATTCATAGGGAGCTAGATAGTGTTCCATATGAGCCTACAACAAAAATTGATCTAGCTCCTCCAACAGATTCAGTTGCCCCATGTAATGTACCTAGAGACATCACTATTGGACATAAAAGACCTACTTGGGCATGCCAAACATTAGAAGAAGAAGAAAGACATAAAGCTCCAGAAGGAGCAATTAGAGAAAGAAAGAAACCTAAGAGATTCTCTAGCTACCTTTCAGCTATGACTCACATTATTGATTTAGAACCAACCTGTCATGGAGAAGCCTCAGGTGAACAAGTATGGAAAGATTCTATGACTGAAGAATATCAATATATACTAAAGAATGATGTATGGGATGTTTTCCCAAGGCCAGAAGGGAAGTCCGTAATAACTTCCAAATGGATTTACAAAATCAAACATGTTGTTGATGGAAGCATTGAAAAATATAAAGAAAGATTTGTGGCCAGAGGGTTCTCACAAATAGAGGGAGTCGACTATGAAGATACTTTCGTACAGGTAGCCAGATACACCTCCATTCGATCCATCAATTCTCTAGCTGCTTCTATGGGTTGGAAGCTACATCAGATGGATGTAAAGACAACTTTTCTCAATGGTGAAATTGAGGAATAAGTCTACATTGAACAACCATAAGGTTTCATTATACACAATGAAAAATCTCATGTTTGCAGATTTAAGAAAGCCTTATACGGCTTAAAATAAGCCCCACATGCTTGGTACGACAAAATGGATGGTTTCCTGATAAGTTTGGGTTTCAATAAAATCTCAGCCGACCCAAACTTATATTATAGCATTAATGGAAACAAATGTTTGATTCTAGTCCTATATGTGGATGATCTTTTCATCACTGGCTCAGAAAGATTCATTGTTGAATGCAAGCATGCATTAACTGCCAAATTTGAAATGAAGAATTTGGGCCAAATGCATTACTTCTTGGGACTAGAAGTATGGCAGAGATCAGATGAGATTTTCCTAAGACAAGGAAAATATACTTTGGAAATTCTAAAAAGATTCCAAATGACAGACTGTAAATACATGCCAACCCCAATGGTAATGGATTTGAAGAAGATGAATGATACCAATTCCAAATATGTAGATCCACATTTATATTGACAGCTTATTGGATCCTTGATGTATCTGGTTAACACCAGACCAGACATTTTCTATGAAGTAAATGTGCTTAGCCAATTTATGAGCCAACCAAAACAGACACATTGGATAACTGCCAAACATGTATTAAGATACTTACATGGCACTATTGGCTATGGCCTAAAATATGCAACAAATGTGGATCTAAAACTGGAAGGGTATGCTGATGTAGATTGGGCAGAAAGTGTAGTGGACAGAAAGATCACCTCACGAAGCTGCTTCACCCTAGGAACATCCATGGTTTCCTGGTGCAGCAGAAAACAAAGCTCTGTGGCTTTGAGTACGACAGAGGAAGAATACATTGCACTAAGTGTGGCAGTTCATGAAGTCGTTTGGCTTCGCAAACTCTTGACAGATTTGTTTGAAAATGAGATGGATCTAAATGATGTGAAGACTCCAGATGATCCTCATGTTGGTGGCAGTGGGAAATCATATCTATAGAGAAAACATGACTATGGACGAGCATAAGTGCATGTGTGAGGACCTAGCTCATATGTGTAATGCAGTGGCTCAGGTCTATGGCATCCCTATGGGTGTGGACCCTAGTGGATCAACACTAGTGGGTGTATCATATCCTTTGCTATATATTGTTCAAGAGTCAGACCTACCTGTAACCCTACTTATTGTGTAAAGGGTACAGGTAGGCCCTATGTTAATCTGATTAATATAAATAAGACAATTAATAATGAAAATATTAATTATAATAATAAATATAATAATAAAATGCATTTGACTTAGAGAGGTCGGCCTTGTTGTGCCAATAAGACACCCTTTATAAATCAGTCAAAGTCTAATATAAGTAGGAGATGATTCTCCATTGTAGAATCATATCCTCCTCACATGTTTTGGAAATTTCAGCAAGTACTTCTCTTTGGAAAAGGTGCACACCTCTCTTGGGTGCTAGGGTTTCTATGGCTTAAGCACCCTCTTGTGTGCTAAGTCATTCTTGGTGGTGAAAAGTCTTTCTGTTGAAGAATATAGAAAAGGATTTGGCTAGGTTTTTCTCCCTTGTTTGAGAAGGGTTTCCCGGGAGATATCTTGTGTACTTATGCATGGTGTTTCTTCTTATGATCTTGGTTGCTGCAACATTCTTATTTATGGTTAAGACGTGGTGAAATTAAATGAACTACATGCTTAATATGATGCTATGAAAATTCAACATCGAACACCAAAATCACGACACTGACACCAAATGTTAGTAGGAGACTGGGAGAAAACCTCCACCAAGCGGCCCAAGGGTTTCCTCTATTGGAAAATAGTTTGTTGGGTGAAGGGCTTAATGAACCACCCAATTCTCATCATTTCAACCTGTTATCGCTCAGTTTGTAGTAGCTTAAAAGTAAAGGTTAAACTGGTGTAACAGGAGCTTCCCCACCCACTGTCACCTCGATGGGGGGCTCTTTCTATTCAGGGTGGCTAATCCCAAGGGAGACGTCCCTAGTAATCTAGGGTATTGAAAGGAAAAGGGTCAAGGGATTAAGACTCAAAAGGTTAAAGTAGATTTTCCCTTCACAAATTACTGCCAAGAAGATATTCAATATGAAGAAATGCCACGGAAGAAAGCCCCTGTTTGCGAGACAAGGCAACAAGAAAACTAATGTGTGCAACAATGGTTAGTACTTCACAAATCAATGACTATCAACATTAAATACTCATGAGCATAAATGACAGTAATTATTGATGAAGTCAATGATTTCAAAAATGACTATGGCTTGTAATATTACTTCTCAATAACACTGGAAATGATATAGCATTAATATAGATAACCAACCCTTGAATTAACACAACGCTTTAGATATTATTAAATGCTCACGTATGAAGGCTGTTGCGTCACTATACTAGAGGTGACATCAACCTAGTACTAGGGTTATTTTGATAGGCAAAGAGGTGGACGTTTTGCAAATTAGCCAATGACAATAATCAACACTTCAATGTCTATTGCTAGATGACCAAGCCACAACGTTCTTAATCAGCCAAAGGTTCAAACTAGGCATGACGTCATTATTAAATTAGGGTTAGTGAGACATTAGGGTTAGTAGGGTTTCAAATTTAAGAAGTTTAAAAGAGTTGTTTTGACACAAGAATCTCAATGTTGGAGTTCTAGACTAGTGCCTTAGGGTATAATGGAGTCAAGGAGCAAGGCTAAAGTCTCGGGAGAATCTAAATTTAAGGACAAGAGAGTTAGGCTTGATGGTGCTGCAATGGTAGGGCCATGAAGTCAAAACCCTAAGGGGAGGAGGCTCATTCTGGTGTTGCTTAAGCAAGGCCTCATGCTCCTCCCTCTTTCCTTAAAAATCCTTGGCAAAAATGGCTAGTTTAAAAACATAAATCTAGGGATGAAAAGTGTTGCAAAGGTAAGGCCTTTCAAACCCTAAGAGTCAAAACCCTAGGTGTAAAATCAATTAGGCCTAGGACGTCTTCTTTCTTCAATTTATGTTTCAAAACTAACTCAGAAAAAGGGGAATTAGTGTAGCAACAACTAGGCTATATTCTCCTTAATCAATGGCTAAAACAAGTCTTCTATCATGGGGACATGAAGCAAGGAACTACTTGTGTGCTTGCTACTCGAGGTTTCAATGATTAAGCAAAATAATAACAATGTAACCATAAATGTAAGAGATTTAACCTACAACCATTCATTCAAGAAGTTTTGCATGAGAAATACACTTACAAATCAATGAAGAGCTTATCAAACCCTAGTTGTAAACCTTCCAATGATAGAAAACACCATAAAAATGCCAAAGATGATCCTCCACAAGTGTAGCACCTCACTTCCAAGAGAAAAATACCAAAGCAAAAGACTAAAAATGATTCTCTCACAAGAGAGTGGGTTGTGTTATGAAAAAATGAGAGGCAAGGTCCTCTCTTTATATCATCCAAATGACCTTTAATTACAAAACAGGTCATTTAAAATAGCCGACAAGGCTGACTAACAATATTACATTGTTTCTTACATTAAATGCTAAAAATGTCAAAACATGAGCTCAAAGGGAGATGTCAGGCCCCTTTGAGGGAGACGTTGGCCCTTTTTGGGCAAGATCAACATCCAAAAGGAAAAATGTTGGCCCTTCTAGGGCTCCTGCAAGCTTCCACACGTGCCAAATGATCCCAACACACTGCCACATGCTCCAGAAAATGTCCAACCTGCCCTGGGTGGCATCCTGTCCATCAAAAGAAATCATCTCATCTGCAGTGGGTGATCCCCCCTAGGCCGATCTCTACCAAAGTGTCCTGGTAAGGACATCCTTCTTCTTTCTCGTGTAAGGTCTCATCACAACATTGTCCTGCCTCTGCCATCCCAGCAACCATCTGATGGGATCTTCAGCCCCATGGAGATCCGAGCTAATCATATCTCCATGTGCACCGGTCCTCTGGCACCCGTCCGTCGGGTATGGTCCTGCACATCAAAAACTACGCCCTCCATGGGCTCATCAGTCCTCGGGATCATAGCAATGTCAATCATATTTCGTCATTAAATTTATCAAATACATGCATGAAATCCCTAGCATATCATCTAAGAGATCAAAGACATTACACAGATCTACTATATAAAGTTGAAGAAGACCAACAGAATAACCTATTTGGCTAATACCCACAAGAGATGGAAAGTTTCCTCAAAAGATCATTCAAGCCATGTTTTACGAGGTGATGTGATCTAGGGATGTCTAGTCATAGTAAGACCAAGGGCAGGTGTTGTCTGTGGGTGCCTTTGTAGGAGGCGAGTTGTACCTGTCATGGATGCATTTTTTCCAAGCCCTTTAGTGCCTTTATTTTTCTTTTATTACTTTTCTTTCCTTTTTACTTCAAGGTCTGACCAGAGGACACTGCCTTGGCGTGGTGACCAGAGCTGACAGTGTTACCCACTGGTATCTTCACAGAGATGATAAAGTTGGCTCGTGATGAGACCCCCTTTCCCTTGGCCATGCAACCAAAGGTCACTGCCCTGGCGTGGTGACCAGATAATGGCAATGTCATACTGTTGGATACCTATGAACATAATGGGCCGACTCATAATGAGACCTCCCATCCTCTTGGTTAGGTCTTGTTTCTTTATTATTTTTCTTAGGGTCCCTTTAGTTTTTTATCGAGAGGGCTTTTACTGCCTTCTCGGGGATCCCCTGGGCGAAGCATCTCTAGGTTTCATTTCTTATGGATTTTATCTTTTACCAACTGCTTTTACCCCCTGGGCCTTTAGCCCCTTCTTCCCACAAGACAAAGTGTAACCCTCAAAGGTCATCCTAATGGCTAGACTAGGGGAATGGGATGGATGTGTGGGAGATAAAATGAAAAAATGATAGAATGGTGGGAGCAGACGATGGCTCTGCAAAACCCCTTTGGTGGCTAACCAAGACCCATGAATACAAGCTTGCTAAATCACCCCATCAATCACCCCAACAATGGTCAAGTGGATTAGTGTAAGATCCAAGCAGTCATCATAAATGAAAGGAACCTAATGCATATATAAGAAGGTTATAACGATCAAACATGACACATACCATGATACCTTGGACCAATTACCTCATGGAGAAAGAGTCCTCTCTGATGCAAGTCCAAGCCGATGGTGATGGAGGCTGTTGCTACTGACAGGACAAGTCTGGCGAAGAAGAAGAAATATGGGCCCTCCAGGGCCATGCTCAGGTCGATCTTTCTCTCATCACTTCATGTCTAGGACCTGTGGGCCTCGAGACATGATCTCCTAGTTATCCCTAGATATCGGGGATAACATCTGGCTCCAACTCGAGGACATGTGCTAACCGTAGAGCGCATGAGAACCTCAGAAATATCTGGCATAAACCTGTAGACCTGCTCACACTTGACAAGAAAGCATCAACAACAAAGGTGGGGTGGTATTGCCACCCCGCAAAAATATAACATGTGCATATATGAGATAAAACAATCAAGATGCATATATAAGGGAAACAAACAATAAATGCATACGGTATAATACACGAAAATGCCTACCTACTCATACTTACCTGTACCGTCATGTGTCTGGAGGATAGTAACGCTTGATATGTAAAGCGTTCATTAGAAACTTCAGAATTTCTTCTTCCATTGTCTCCAGGTTGAAGAAATTTGTACCTGCACAACTCTTGATTTTGTAAAAGCTTCCCCATAGACTGTCAAATTGCTTGTGCATGCCAGGCTTCTCTTTTCGTTTATCCCATAACAGGACAAGATCTCCTTCAGCGAAACTTCTTTCCTTCGCTTTGTGATCAAAGGTGTTCTTTATCTTCTTTTGGTTCCTTGTCATTTGACCCAAGGCATTTCTTCGAGTTTCGTCCAATTCTATCAACTGATTTATTCTTCATTGGATTGCCTCCGCATCTGTGTCATATTGTTGTGTGAATCAGAGAATAGGAATTTGGAGGTTCACAGGAAGTTTTGCTTCAAGTCCATATACTATCTCAAAAGGGGTTTTCCCTGTGGACGTCTTTGTTGTTATTCGATCTGCCCATACTGCATATTTTATTTTACTGTCCCATGATTTCTTATTTTCTTCAATGACATTTCTTAGGATATTCATGAGATTCTTGTTGGTTGATTATGCTAGTCCATTCCCCTGTGGGTAATAGTTCGAGGAATGGGACAGGGTAATACCATATTTGAATCAAAATTCTACCAGGGCATAGGAACTGAAAGCTTTGGCATTATCCGTAGTGATTTTGGAAGGTACACCAAACCTTGTTATGATCCGATCTTCTAAGAAGTTCATGACGACCTCTTCAGTGGCTCTCTTTGTAGGGATTGATTCAACCCATCTGGTGAAATAATCTGTGGCTGTCAAGATCCATCGATAGCCATTACTCGAATTGTCTTTGAATTCGCCAATAAAATCCAAACCCCACTGCTGAAAAGGTGCTTCCACTACTACTGGTTTCAAAGGCTAAACTGGGAGCTTTGGTTTGCCAGTGAAGTATTGGCAAGTTTGGCAAGACCGAACATGTTGATAAGCATCTGAGAAAAGGGTTGGCCAATAATAACCAGCTCTCAAAATTTTGTGGGCAGTGGTATGTGCTGCAAAATGTCCATCGTAGTATCCAGAGTGTAACTCCTTCAAGATCTTTTTTACCTCATCTTTGTTCACGCATCAAAGTATAACATCATCAAGATTCTTCCATCCAAGCCTGTCTTCTGTTAGGCAGTACTTCATGGCCTTCAACCTCAAATCTCTCCTCTTGTGATCTACCAGGTGATCAGAACAAGACAAGTTCTTCAGATAATAGATTATGTCAGAATACCACTCATCATGTTCTAGTTCACTGACCAGCACATTCACCTGTTCATTTTCACCAATCTGTATGGCTTCCTGATTGCTTTCAGTCAGCATTTGGGCCAAACCTTGTTCCTTTATTATCTTGGTGGGTTTTATCTCTAAGTCATACTCTTGGATTTTTGAAACCCACTTTCCTCGGGTGCCCATACAGTCTTGTTGTGACAAAACATCCTTTACGGCTGGATACGGGACATAAGCCTTGATCTTATTATAACCGACATAATTTCTGAAGTGCTGGAGGGACTTAACCAAAGCATAAGCCTATTTTTCTGTGATGGTGTAATTCAATTCAGAATCTCTCAGGACTTTTCTCATAAAGGCCATGGGATGTTCAAAGTTGTCAGCATCCTTCTGCATCAATATGCCAGCAATAGTGTCCTGGGATGCAAATGAGAAAATTATAAAATCTTGTGAAAAATCAGGACTAATCAAAACCGAGGCTTGAGAGATGGCATTTTTTATATCTTCAAAAGATCTATCAGCCTCATTTCCCCATCTGAAAGCAACATACTTCTTTAGCAGAGCGCTTAATGGTTTTATCCTTTCAGCAAAGTTAGGCACAAATCTTCGGATGAAGTTGATTTTTCCAAGAAAAGATTGCAGGGCTTTCTTGTTGACTGGAGGACGGACATCTTTTATAGATTGGACTCTCTCAGGATCAATGGAGACTCCTCCTGGTGAGGCCACGTGTCCTAATAGTTTTCCTTCGTCAATCCCAAAAACAGACTTCTTTGGATTTAGTGAGATGTCATACTTCCTACATCGTTCAAAAACAGTCTGAGGTGGGAGAGATGGTCTTTCCTTTCTTTGGACACAACTGTGAGGTCATCCTGGTAAATTTCTATGATCTTTTGTATGAGGTCTCTGAAGGCAAAGTCCATTGCTCTATGAAAGGTAGCCCCTGCATTCATAAGGCCAAATGGCATTCTCAAGTACATAAAAGTTCCCCAAGGCATGGTAAATGAGGTCTTGAGTTGATCCTCTCTCTTGAGTAGAACTTGGTTGTATCTCGAGAATCCATCTAGCATCGACATCATCCCTACTCCTGTGACTCATTGAAGCATATGTTCCATGTTTGGGAGAGGATAATTATCCTTTAACGACATTTGGTTGAGGTTACGGAAATCAACACATAGGCGGATGTCACCATTTTTGTTCCGAACAACCACCAGATTTGACATCCAAGAGGAATACCTGATCGGGGCTATGATACCGGCGTCAACCATCTTTTAGAGTTCCTTTTGTATCTGTCAGCTAACTTCGGGTTGATGTGCCTTAACTTTTGTCTAAAAGGCTTGGCTCCCTCCACCAAGGGTATAGCATGTTGAATAACGTCTCCTCAATAGGCCTTCAATTCATCATAGTTCCAAGCAAAGGTATCTCTGAATTCCCTGATGAGCTCCAATATTTCCTTCCTTTCTTTGTCGGTTGTCCCCTTTCCTATCTTGACTATTCTTGGATCTATTTCAGTACCAATGTTGAACTCCAAGGCTTCCTCAGCTTGCTTGTTGGTTCTGTTCCCCTTGAAAACATCATGTCTTTCAAAAAGATTCTCCAAAGGAATACAACCTTTCGGCAAAGTATTGTTTTGCAGGTTGATGACTTCCAAGTCCATAGAATCAGCCAGGAAATTGATTTGCGTATCTGTGAATTCTTTGCTATTCTCCATGAATTTGATAATTTGATCATCATCTTCAAAAACCTGCCAATGCTCCAGATTGTCGGGAATAGAAGGTCTAAAGAGAACCTCCATTTTGCACTGATCATGAAGAGGTCCTTCGCATGGTTGTAAAGTGGAAGCTGAGACAGCCAGAGCGTCTGCCACGTGGTTTTCTTCTCGAGGAACAACCTCAATTGATATCCTTTTGAAAGATTTTGAAAGAGTTTGAGCTACATCTCGGTACTTTTTAACTTCTCGTTCTTAGTCGCAAACCTCATTAGAACTTGTGAGACGATGAGGTCTGAATCACCTTTCACTTCCAGGATTGTGGCCCCCTTGTCGATTGCCAGATTGAGTCCCAGAATCAAAGCTTCGTATTCAGCCACATTGTTAGTGCAACGGAATTCCAGCCTATAAGAATGGTAGAAAATCTCACCCGACGGAGCTATTAAGACTATTACAGCACCTGAGAACTCGAGTGTGAGCCATCAAATTCCAATGTCCAGATTCCTTTCGTTTCCTCGACCGTGTCCATATCCAATTTTCCTTCTTGAATGAACCAATCACTCAGACTGATGTTGATGCATAAAAGTTGATCATCTATCTCATCGGGATTTTCAACCAGTGCACCAACAAAGGGTTCACTGTAGATGGTATAATGTCCTCCTTTCGGAGGAGGGATGATGGCCCTAGACTGTTCCCTGTGAATGCTTCCATTCAGGTGTTCAATAAGGTTATTACAAATGATAATCCCAAAATGATTAATATCGTCCACAACAACCACATTTATCAAGAAAGGGGCACCAGGGCAAGACTCGAAGGCTACCTCAAGGTCGTTAATGGCTCCCTTCAAAAAACCGTCTCTGGTGTTAGCTCGTGAAATTTTTAGGCCCAATTGTCGCATAACCTCTTCTGTCATTATATTGGCTTTGGCTTCCGGGTGTAGCAGACAATTGTGGAGGAGAAAATCATTGACTCGGAGGGATACGTAAAAGGGTTTGAACTCACGATTTTTAGCAATTGGGTCTCCAACTTGATGAATAAAAAGAGAGAAGTCTTGAATGGGACTCGGCTCCAAGATTTTGTGTGACGTATCCGTATCTTCGTCCTTTGGATGGACCTTCTTCAATGGAGGCTCTTGGGAAGAGATATCACTTTTATGAGAAAGGCTCCATTTCCTTTTGGCAGGAGCTAATTCAACTTGGAGGACGCTTGGAGGCTCAGGCTCTGGCATAGGTTCATTGCCTGAATCCCATAGTTCACAATCCATGTTTCTTTGTTCAATAAAGTCATCAAAATCAAGATTTCTCTCAATCTAAAAGGCCATATCTTGTGCTTCTTCCAAAGTCGTTGGCAATCGGTCCCTAACTCTGAATTGCAAGGTTCCTTCTAAGGAGGACAGGTACTGATCGATGATAGCTTGTTCTGAACCAACCTTTGATCGGATCTTTTTGAGGACAAGATTAAACCTGTCAGTGAAATTTCTTATACTTTCACAAGGTCTTTTGCAAATGTTGGAGTACTGGGAAAAAAGGTCTTGCGAATGTTCTTTATCACACCACCTCACTTTGAAGGCTTTTTGCAGCTCCTCAATGTTCTTTAGGCTTCCCTTGGGACGTCCATCAATCCAGACCTTAGCATCTCCTGTAAGAGAACTTGCAAATAGTTTCATAAAAACATCAGAATGATCTTGACCATCTAGATGAAAGTCAAAACTGTCGCAAAACTGGGTCCAATGTGAATTTCCGGAGGTACCCTTTCCTGAAAAGAAAGGTAGCCAGGAGTTTGCATCTGCGGGCAAGTCATGTTCTCCACCTTGGATGTTGCTGAAATCAAAGTAGTTATAACTCTCTGGGTGAGACCATTTATGAGGATTTGGATTGACTGGAGGTACAAGGTTTGTTGTAGTGGTGGTTGTTATAATAGCGGGATTTGAATACAATTTTCCACTACGAGTAGTCATATTTAAAGGAAGTATCTTTCCAAAAAGTGACTTGACAACAGGTGAATTAGCTGGAGGCTTCCTTTTGAAAGCTAGAGGAGAGTTATTGAACCTCCTTTTGGTTTGTGGAGTCGCCAGATAGTTTCCCTGAAACTACCAAAGAATAGGGGAAAAAATGTAGTGGAGTCGCCAGGTAAGCTTGTAAAAAACAGGTTGGTACAAAGTTGACCGGGTCGAGTGCAATATGTGTTGCCTCTTGTACTCGGTTAACTGAATCCACCCCTGACTACGCCTACCTTTGCTTCTTCCTTTGCCTATGATGCTTCAATGGTTTATAGTTCCACAAGCCCAGTTGTTTATGTTCTTTAGCAATTACTATGTTCCATATCTTTGACATGCTTCGATAAGCCACATAGAGTGAGATCTTAGAGGCACCCGATGGCTTATCTTCCTTATTCTATCGTAAAACCAAATCCGATTGGTGGGGCATGGTGGACACTTGGTTTCCTATGAGTCATGGAAGTCGGATAACACTAGTAATCCATTGTCTCCAACATACACATCACCTAATCATTTTACTCTTTTAGGATGGAAGCAAGATAGCCATATAATCGGGGATTAAATAGAGACCTGTGCTACTCACCTTTCCCTAGGTAGAGCACCCAGAACAATTATTTAATTATCAAGGTGGGAAAAATCATAGTGAACCATATTTTTTTTTATGCGGATAACAAACAAATGTATTTTCCCTCATGTATCAACAAAGCTATCTCTATTGTTAAAATGACCCATTATAGGTAATTGTTTGACCAATAGTTGTATAGAACTTTGTACATTGAGCCATATAACAAATGTATTTTCCCTCATGTATCAGTGAAGCTATCTTAAACAATTCAAAAAATAGAGAGAAGGTATTGTAAATGTGGATGAACCTACAAATATAAGATTTAGCTAGCAAGAAACAATTTGCAGAGAAAAGATAAAAGATAGAAACAAGAGAGTGAGAATCAAAGAATTTTCATTAATCAAATGAATGAATGATAATTTACACATGATATAATCTGTATAACTCAACTAATGTGCACTGGAGGAGAATTCAATGCGCCATAGTGATGGTCTAGAGTGATCTGGACACACACCGAAAGTTACATGAGTAAACTGCCACCTAGTCTAAGTTAACTAGTCTCTCAGTTTTCAGTTAACTAATTGAAACATAGTGAAGTGAGGAGGAGATCAAGGAATCATGAGTAATGTGCTAGTCTGGTGATAATCCCAAGTAAAATGTGCATTAGCTAGTGATGATCTCAATGTTGCATGGTGATGAAACCAATGTGGCATCTAGACTCCACTCAATAGTCAAACTGAAGTGTGAATTGAAGATAATATTCTCCTAGAATGTAGAAAAAGGAATATTCTCCCTAAACTATAGGAGACTAAATAATGACTAATAAACATAGGGAAAACCTTAGGAAAAATAAATCCTAGGTGTATGTGAAGTATCTCCAAC
>ML782909.1:290345-307511 GCA_009831015.1 Picea engelmannii | reverse complement strand
AAAATAAATAATGGGTCCTGGAAACAAGGCCATGTTAGGTACCCAAATACAAAAGATACACTGAAATAAACGAGGAAAGAGGGAAAACCTCATGGGAAACCCCTCCCCTAAAAGTACAATGTATGTAAAAAAAAAGAACTAACAGTTACTAGGAAACTATGTCCTTTACTCCAAGATGACAGCGCAGAGTATGGAACTTTTGCTCAGTGAGGGTCTTGGTGAAGATGTTTGCAGTTTGTTCTACTGAATGATAGAACTGCAGGTCAATGATCCCCTAGTGTACTAAGTCTCGAATGTAGTGCATGTGGATCTCAATGTGCTTCATCAGCTTCCTCTGAACTGGATCTCTGCAGAACTTCAGAGTGCTCTAGTTGTCACACCAGGTGACGATCAACCGATGAAACTTAATGCCCAACTCATGCCCAACTCAGTGAGAAAATGTTGTAGCCACATAGCCTGAATGGTTATGTTAACTACCCCTCTGTAATCTGCCTCGGCTAAAGATAGAGCAATAGAAGCCTGCTTCTTGCTCGACCAACAGATGGGCCTGGAACCCAGACTGAGCTAGTAACCAGATGTGGACTTGCGATCAATGTTGTCGCTAACCTAGTCAGAATCAATGAACCCGATGAGGTCCAATGTAGATTATGTTGCATAGTGAATCCCAAAGGTGATTGACGGAGAGAACATTGCATGTCATAGATGTCAATCATCTCGTCATGTTTTCCAAAAAGTCCTTCCATGGTGGTCCATACTTCATTGGGGGTTTTACAAGGGGATATGTGAAAGAGGAGCTCAGGAGAAATGAAACTGCAAATAGTTCCAAACACTTCATCCATCTGATTCAGATACTTGGATTTTTCTATGGCTTATGTGGGTTCGGTCTCTGTGTCCATGGTTAACTCGTATAATCCTCTTCTTCGAAGATGCATTATCATCTTGTCCTTCCATGCAAAGAAATTGTACGGTGTAAGAATGAATTCTTTTGGAAATTCCATTTTTCCCGTTGTCTTCAATCTTTGGTACGTGCAAAAGAATCTGGTGTGTCTTTTTCCTAGTAGTCTGTTGGCTCTAATACCATGTAAATGTGGATGAACCTTCACATATAAGATCTAGCTAGCAAGAATACATACACAGCTTGCAGAGAAAAGATAGAAACGAGAGAGTGAGAATCAAAGAATTTTCATTAACCAAATGAATGAATGATAATTTACACATGATATACTCTGTATATCTCAACTAATGCACACTGGAGGAGAAGCTAATGCGCCATAGTGGTGGTCTAGAGTGATCTGGACACACGCCGGTAGTTACGGGAGTAAACTGCCACCTAGTCTGAGTTAACTAGTCTCCCAGTCTTTAGTTAACTGACTAAAACAGAGTGAAGTGAAGAGGAGATTAGGGAATCATGAGTAATGCACTAGTCTGGTGATAATCCCAAGGACATCTACATGGTGATGAAACCAATGTGGCATCTAGACTCCACTCTACTGATCAAACTGAAGTCTGAACTGAAGAGAATATTCTTCTAGAATGTAGGAAAATGAATATTCTCCCTAAACTATAGGAGACTGAATAATGACTAATAAACATGGGGAAAACCTTAGGAAAAAAAAATCCTAGGTGTGTGTGAAGTATCTCCAACACATATGAGGTGGTAGGTAAAGAGAAATTGTCCTCAAACAAATTTAAAATGAAAGAGATCAAAATAATATATATATATATATATATATATATATTTCAAATAGAAATATCATATTGAGGGTTAGTTCAATTGGTTTAGAACTAGACGTGATTTTATCATGCTTGTTATTCATGCTTGTTATTGACCACAAGTTAGACTCTCTTGATTTCTCTTAATCAAGGCCAACTCTTTTCCCTAAATACATTTCCTCTAAAAAAAAATATCACTATGATATTATATTTGACATAATTAAAAAAAAAATTTGAATAAATTGTCATATTCATATTTTGGTCCATAATGTAAAGATTCTACAATGTTGCAAATTTGTGGAATATTTCTCTATAAATACAACATCATTACTTTTTTAACTTTACCACTAAATTAATAAATTATTTTCTTGATTAGTAAATTAATAAATAATAACATTATTAATCATTTTCTTGATTAATACATTAATAAATAATAACATTATTAATTATTTGTAACCAATACCATCAAGCATAAAGCATACATTTTAACAATACCATACCATAGCCATAAAGCATACATATTAACAATGAGATTATCAATTAAATTGATAATGTAGAGGATTTTAAAGGGGTCATAAATTCTTAAAGAGAGGAAAAGATATGTCAATATATCCATAAGTCACAAAACAAGTTAAATCAATATATTATGATGTATTTAATATTTATAGTTATTTTTTTTTATTATATTTGTATAGATTATATTGTAATTGATTTGTATTAGAATATATTTATAGAAGCAAGTTATTTCAATATATATATTATGATTTATCATATAAATCATATGTATAGTTATTTTATAATATTTGTATAGGTTATATTATGATTGATTTTAAATCAAATTAATTTATTTTTTATTAATTTATGAATTGTTAAATATTTAATAAATTTAATTAAAATTATATAAATTAAATAGTTTGAAAATGAAAAAATAAATAAATTTTTAATTTTTAATTAATTGATATATAAGAACTCTTAAATTCTTAAAATATAAAAATTATTATAAAAAAATCAATTTTTTTTTACCATAACCAAATTTTCTTATACTCGATTAGTTCCTTTCTCTTCCAGCAAGGCGCATAATAGTTAAGTAGGCTTACCGTTCAGATGTCTTAAACTTTTTATGAGCGTGTAACAACGGGCTCACCGCTTTATTTGAACCATCAAAAATACATTTATAAATTAATTTTGTTGATGGATAAGTAATTATGATAATTTAATTAATATATTTATAAAATAATTTTTATGGTAATGGATAATTATAATATTATACGGGTTTTTTTTTTTTTTAAAGGTAATATTACGAGTTGATTGAATTTTTATATTTGTAAATTATATTTTTTATTTACTTATTTATTATTAATTAATGTAAGGAGCTATTTATTTATGAGTTAGTTTTATTGTTATTTATTTTTTCTATTTTTAGAAAGAGGTAGATATTAAATTAAAATAATTTTGTTGTTTATTCTATTTATTAGATTTTTGGGTTGAATGGGACTTCTATGGAAGAGATGTAAAATAATAGTAAAAAATCTACAAAACAATAAATTAATAATAAAATAATAAAAAACATTAAAATATATATAAATAAAAAAACACACATAAACAACAAGTTCAATTAATCAATCACCACAATAATTAAAACACCTATATAGTATTACTAGCATAAATTTATTTTAATTCTGGATCTATTAAGGGTGGAGAAGACCTTTAATCCTTCCTCAAGTTTTGCACTCTAAAAAAAGTTCACCTTAAGAGATTAAATTTCTCTGAACCCTTGATAAATCCAGGGTTTAGATGGATCTACCCTAATATAGTCAATGTATTAATATTAAAGATAATTTAAAATTATAAAAATTATTTTAAAAAATTTAATAAATATATTAAAAATCATAAATTATATATATAATAATGTATAAAATAAAGAAAATATATAAAAAAAATGTTTTCAAGTTGATGTATAAAATAAAGAAAATATATAAAAAAAAATGTTTTCAAGTTGATGAAAGGGATGATTTTAATTTTTATTGTCAATTTAAATTATGTTAGATTAAATTTTAGTGTAAGAAATTTTTTTAAATTATTTATTTTAACATTTCAATAATATACATGGGTAAATATTATTTTTGGAAAAAAAATATTTATTCACTAATTTAATATTCTGAAAATATTATCATATAATATTTCTTTAATTAATATCTTTTATAATAAAATAATCATAATAATAATAACTTTTTCACTAAGGTTAAGTTTTAAAAATATAGTGTTATAGCAACTTTAAAAGTTGTTAATCTATAAAAACATTTTTTAAGTTAAAAAAAGTTTTTAATATATATATATATATATATATATATATATATATATATATATATATATATAACTTTAAAAAATTAAGTATAAATTTCATAATAAATAAATTATATTTCAAAATTATTTTTTTAAATAAATAAAAAAAAATATTAATTAATAATATATAAATAATAAAAAAAAATAAAGAAAATAATAATAATTAAAAAAACAAAAACAATAATAATTAATAATATATAAACAATAATAATATGATATATAAATAACAATAAAAAAATAAAAATAAAAATAACAATAATAATTAATAATATATAAATAATAATAAAAAAAACCATAATAATTAATAAAGAAATATCATTTGATCACTTTAATATTAAACACTAATTCCATATATTACTTCAATAATTAATTCTATGACAAACGACTTGTATAAATATGTTATTGAGCAAATATTATATCGACTATGTGAATCGGTCACATGATCGATCCCCAGAGAAAGAGCCACTAGACACTTTGGAAATGGACGCTTTTGTGGTAACAGATCTAAGATTTTCACAGCTCTGAAAATGTGAAAATGGACGCTTTCACGCTTACGCCTCCTAACTTCAAGGCTTCCTACCACCGAGTACGCCTCCAAACTTCAAGGCCTACTAAATCCGCTCAATTTTATATGGTTTTGTGCAATAAGCTTACTAAATCCGCTCAATTTTATATAGTTTTGTGCAATAGAATAAGATAGTTTTCCACATTTAAGGTATATGATTTTGTATAATAAAATAAGATAGTTTTCTACATTTTAATTAAAAAGAAAATAAATAAACTCGATTTAAATCTCTTTTAAATCTAAGAAGATGAATGGAAACTTAAAATTGAACCATATTGAAGATTGGAAATTTATGGTTATAATCGTACTATAATTCAAGTTAAATGATAATAATCATGTCCAACTATTTTTGGGTGTAGTGGAAAATCATATATAATAATAATAAAAAATTAATTAAATGTATGGAACATCATATTTAATAGCATCTATTTAATTAATGAGCATCATATTGAAAACTTGTTATTTTCTTTAAGCATAATAGAATAGTAAATATTGAATACGTGTTATTTTTTTCAAAATAAAAAAATAACTAAATATTAAAAATGATAAATTATATTTATATAATTATAATAATATATAAAATAAAAATAAAAATAAATTGTTTTCAAGTTGATGAAGAGATGATTTTAATTTCTATTATCAATTTAAATTATGTTAAATTAAATTTTCATATAAGAAAATTTATTAAATTATTTATTTTAATATTTTGATAATATTTATGGATAAATATTGTTTTTGTTGGAAAAAAATATTTATTCATTAATTTAACATTCAATATATGAAAATATCATCATATAATATATTTTTAATAATATCTTTTATAATAAAATAATCACAATAATAATAATTTTCCATTAAAGTTAAGTTTTAAAAAATATAGAGTAAAAACATTAATAGAAAAAATATATTAATTTAACATTCAATACATGAAAATATCATCATATAATATCTCTTTAATAATATTTTTTATAATAAAATAATCATAATAATAACAATTTTTTCATTAGTATTAAGTTTTAAAAAGTATAGTGTTATAGCAACTTTAAACATGGTTAATCTATAAAACATTTTTTTTAACTTAAAAAAAGTTTTTTGATAATTATATATATATATATATATATATATATATATAGATATATATATAATTTTTTTTAAAATTACACACAAATTCAATATTAAATAAATTACATTCTAATTTTTTTTAATTATTTTCTATAAATAATAATAAAAAATAAAAATAAAAATAAAGAAAAACAATAATATATATATATATATATATATATATATATATATATATATAAACTTAAAAAAATTACATACAAATTCAATATTAAATAAATTACATTTCAAAATTATTTTAATTATTTTCTATAAATAACAATAAAAAAAAACAATAATAATTAATATAAAAAATATATATAATTTGATCACTTTATTATTAAACACTAATTCTGTATATTACTTTAATAATTAATTCTTTGACAAACGATATAATTATTGTTAAACAAACGACTCGTATAAAAATGTTATTCAACAAATATTATATCAACTATGTGAATCGGTCACATGATCGATCCTCACAGAAAGAGCCAGACACTGTGGAGTTCGAAAATGGATGCTTTCGTGGTAACAGATCTGACCACCAATCACGCTTAGGCTTCCTAATAGCTCTGACCACCGATTATGCCTTTAAACTTCAATGCCTACTAAATCCGCTCAATTTTATATGGTTTTGTGCAATAGGCCTACTAAATCCACTCAAATTTATATGGTTTTGCCCAATACAATAAGATAGTTTTCCATATTTAAGCTATATGATTTTGTGTAATAAAATAAAATAATTTCCACAATGACATTCCAGAGTACTGAAATTGCAATGATAAGCACACTAAGCATAATCTATTTCCACAATGACATTCCAGAGTACTGAAAATTAATGATAGATCTTTAGATCACCAGTAGATATTATCAATGAAGCTGGGCAGGTAAAGCGTGTACACAGGTGAATGGGTTAGATTAATCTCAATTATACTGAAATCTTGAATAGTAAACAAAATGCATTACATAATTATATGGATTGAGTGTAACTCGAGGTTAATTTATTTTGGAGAAGTTAATAACTAAGTAAGCATAATTGTAAAAGTGGTTCTTCCAAATATTCAGTTATTGATTGCTCTAATTAACATGAAATTTACCGCCATCTCCAGGATTTTAAAGGTAAGTTCAAGAACTCGACCTTGGTTATTGAGACGATTAGTTTAAGATTCTTCAAATTGCACAAATTGAACCCAGAAATAAATTTGATGTCCTGAAAAATACTCAACCTAATAAAATCGAGATTGCCAAAAACTTAACCACAAATTGCACAAATTGAACTCAAATAAAATTCCACAAATTGAACCCAAAAATAAAGTTGATGTAGTAAGAAATACTCAACCTAATAAAACGAGATTACCAAAAACTTAACCACAAATTTGATGTCGTGAGAAATACTCAACCTAATAAAACGAGATTTCCAAAACTTAAATAAACGCATCATTTAAAAAAAGATTTAAACGGAAGCCACAGACTAGCATCATTGCAACAAATACTATGTCACATATATGTGTTGACCTAGGTTAAAAAACACGGTTGCCTGTAAAAATAATATTATAAGACATTTCAACAGAGATCTCAAAATGAAACTATTTTTTCCTTCAGAAAAAGAGAAAGGAGAATATTACCTGGATAAAATTTTGATCAGGTCAAAGACTGGTTGAGTTCCAATTTCCATCACCTCCTCATTTTAATCCACTCCAAGCTGCCATAGGTTTTTTTGCACTCCAAGCTGCCATAGGTTTTTGTCTAGTAATGGATAAGAACTCAAGAAAATAAACACTAAAAAACAAAAAGAGGTGCACCCAAAAAAAACACAGAAATGTACAGTCCAAGCATGGTTAACCACGCAAAAGGAAGAAATCTATACAAAGAACAAACATGAAAATAACAGAATAATATAAAAAACAGATCAAATAGAGCAGAGCAACATGAAATTAAAGAAAATGGCATGCCAGAAAAGAAATCGATCCAAAATCACTCTGAACAAAATAAAAAATCGATCCAAAAACAGTCTGAACAAAATAAAAAATAAGAAGATGGAACGATAGAAGCTGGCAGTGGCTTCCTTATATCGATGGAACTACGAATAAATGATGGAGCTACGAATAAATGACCGTTGGCGGGCAGCATGGAGGAAATGGATGCTTTTTAAAAAAAAATTGAAAATAGAAGAAAAAACCGTTTTTGCTTTTTGCATGGAGGAAATGGATGCTTTAAAAAAAAAATTGAAAATAGAAGGAAAAGCCGTTTTTGCTTTTTGTAAGTGATAGTGATGGAAATGAGTCCTCCTCATCGTATCATGACAATGACAATCATTACCAGTTTGTCAACATCATTATCATGACAATGACAATCATTATTACGGGAGTTGACATCATAAGAAATGCAAAATAAGAAAGGGAAAACAATGGACATTAAATACTAGTTATATCAATTTTATAACATGGTTGAAGGTTAATTAATATATAGAAAGTTTTGTGTCTTCAAAAATAGAGTACTAAAATAGTAAATTAGGAACTCATACATAATAAGGTTGTAATAAATAAAGTCTCATGGGATAGGATAGTATAATTGGTGAGAAGTGTTGACATAATAAGGTTGTAATAAATAAAATCCCATGGGATAGGATAGCATAATTGTGAGAGGTGTTCATATGTGGGAAGTATTTTAGGTTGATGGTTTATTTTAGGTTTTGATTATAAATTAAATAATTTAATGTATTTTTTAATATTTATTTATTTTTATTGTTTTATTTTATTATTTATTATTATTATTTTTATATTTTGAAGAGATAATATTCACCAAGAATAAAGATAAAGATAGAAAAAAAGTGAATTCATAAGTCAAATGTCTTGTTGCATTGTTTTATTTTTTCATGATAAAAGTTTTTTTACATGAAAACATATATTTCTAATTCAAAGAATTATATTCATGGATTTATAAGGATGTCATCTATGAATATGAGTTTTAGTTATAGATTTATAAGGATCCCATCCATAAATGTGAGGAGGCATATGAAAAATTTATCTAATATAGAAAAATACTAATACAACTCATAATCTATTCAATACTTACAAAAAAAAATCAAAGCGTATCTAATTGGAAAAAAAAAACACAACTCAAAATTCAATGCTTATCAAAAGTATTTGATGTTGCGTCATAGACACATATTCTACTAGTTTTATAGCATGGTTGAAGGCATGGAATACAAATCAATCTGTGAACTCAAGTGTATCATCCTTTGGTTATGTTTTTCCAGTTTTTCCACAATAAAATGACAATGACAAATGGATAGAGGTTTAAAAGAAATAAAGTCTTGAAAAATTAAGAAGTGAAATCAAATACATTGTTATCCATTTTTTTTTTACAATAAAATGTCTATAACTATAAAAAATATAAATTAACAAAAACTATTTGAAAAAATATAAGTTGATATATCTTCCATATTTATTTTATATTTAATAATTTTTATATGAAATAAAATATTTTACCTCATATTTATTATTAATTTATATGTATTTCAAAGATACAATGTAACTCAAAAAACAATTCCATGGAAAAATAAGAAAAAGAAAAATACACAATGGAATAAATTTTTATATAGAAATTCATACACATTACAATTGAAAATAAAATAAACTATTGTTATTATGTATTTCAAGGAAAGAAGACATCTCCATGGAAAAATAAGAACAAGAGAAATACAAAATCATAGTAATTTTTTTATAAAAATTCATACACATTACAATCCAAATACATGGAAAAATAAGAACATGGAAAAATAATAACAAGATAAATACAAAATCACACTAATTTATTTTTTTAAGAATTCATTCACATTACAAACCAAATAAAATGTTAATATCTTAATCACGATGATGTGTCTTTAAAGACAAGGAAACCTTTTCTTACTTAAGTCATTAATAACAAAAACTTTTTAATAATTTATATTGGATAGGAAAGAACATCTAAATCAAAATACAATGTAACTATGTAAGGAGGGGTAATTGCATGGAAACATAAATGTTAGATACATTCAATTATGTATAATGGGTAAAGAGAAAACAATTTAGAATTCATTTACTTGTTTATTTAAAAAAATCAATTGTGAATTGGGTTTAACTTGAATGGTTGGGAGAAATGATTGTTACCCTCCCTACTCAGGTTCAATTCTCGCAAGTGACATGTTGATCTCTACTTGATCCATATTGCAAATACAATACTTCACAATAGGCTATTGTTTAAAAAAAATAATCATGACTAAGGTTATTAATAGTTGCATAGGCTATAGAGAAATATAACGATAACACGCTATCTAGTTTGCCTAATCCCTTGCGAAAACTCTATCCCCTGCAGAGTTGTGCCCTTCCATGTATGTTCCAATTGAGGCAAGTTGGAACATTGGTAGAAAATATTGTTTGTTCAATGAAATCAGTTCCAACCCATTTTGTGAAAAAATCTAAAAAAACTCCTGAAATACCCCTCCCCCTAATTTCCTACCAAATGGTTATGAATCTCTCTAATAAATATCTCATCAGTTAATTTATTGGTCTTTGGCCATCCCCTCTAGCCATGGCCATTTGGCTTCAGAAAAGTTGGGAGCCTTTAATCAAGGGGAATATGTCCCACTTCTTTTGTGGATGTGGTTTCTATGCATTTATGTTCAAATAAAAGGAGTATCGGGATCTCATTTTCCACAGCGTGCCTTATTTCGTTAAATCAAGGGGAATTTATCTGAACCGATGGACACAAGAATTTAACTCAAGAAATGATATTCCCTCTATGGTGTCGGTCTAGGTTAGGTTGTCATGTTTTTCTCTTCTATAACATCCCCATTTTCAAGCCCCAAACTAGCGATGTATATTGCAAATGTGATGTATGGCCGAGAGCCAAAGTGATGTAATATGTAAATGACGTAAATCAAATATAATGAATAGAACCTATCGTCGACTGCAAAGGGACATGGAGAAATTTTCGAGGGATAAGTTTCCACAAGAGAGGGAAGGGGTCCAAGGGGGGAAGAATTTACCCATGTTTATTAAACCCAAACCATTTCTTTCTAAATTCCTTACCATGACCCTTTCATTAGTTGTTGAGTGTTCTAGAGCCCAATCATTAAATTCATGTAAGAGGGTGGGTGTGAGAGTCACATCCCATATTTATTGAGAGCATGGAGGCTGAGTACAATCAACTTGGGAAAGAGTGCAAGTGAAGCAACCAAGAGAAAGAGGGGAAATTCGAATGGGGAAGAGACCAGAATTTCAGATTCACATTTTTGGATGGAGAGTTGTTTTTACATGGATTTTTATGGACAACAAAGAAGTTTTGAGTGTTGAATCTTGAAGGAAGTTGTTTTGGGTAAGTTTGGCAGTTGTTTGGAGATGAAATTTTGTGGAGAAAGATGTTATGTGCCTGGGAGTAACATGTAGTTCAAATTTCATCAAGGGAAGCACATGTTTTGTTTTTGGGAAAATTTGTGTTACAGTTGTAGAATTCCTGAGGTCCCAACAGAGAGTTTATTATCCAACCTGTATTGGAATCCTTGAAGGGGAGTGGAAAGGTTTCAGGGATTGTGAGCAGTGAAGGGGGATTCCATCCCTTGGGTTGTGCAGGTTGTGGGGAAAAGACCTAGTGGACTGGAATTAGCTGTGAGAATTGACTATTGAGAGGGGGACATTATTCAACCTTAGGGACCACTGTCTCTTGTGGATTCATAGCCCCAACTTGGGGGTGAATTGTTGTTGAGAACTGGAACAAAAAGTATGTGATTGGGAGGAACATACATTCTCTATAACGGGTTGCATATTTTCTTAAGATAAGTGTTCTTATTTTCTATGTTGATTTGTGTTAATGTTGATATATTTGTTGTGCATTTTACTTTGATTTATATTGGTTAATGGTACTTGTTGTGAGCATAATTGATGCATATGAACCTATATTTTGTGGTGCAATGATGTTATATGCACTTAGTTGTTGTTGTGCACATTTAAAGTAATTATATTTACGTTTTTATTTAATATGAATAGGTGCATGCGTTAGAATGTCATGTTGTGTGTTATTTCCTCATTTAGAATTGGTATAAAAAATAGTTATGGGGTTGTTTAAGCAGTGACATGACCCAGATGGGGGTTATGTACGTTACATAGTGGTATCGGAGCTTAAGTTCAACACTAGACCTGTATGGGCCAACAACCAGTGCGAATTTGGGTAAATTCACTGTCACAAATTTCTATGTATGACGAATTTGGGGGAAAATGATGAATAATCAGAGTGAGATCCCCAAATTCATGAGCCAATTCGATTTTCAAATTCCTTAGAACTATCTGAGAGGTTTTTTGTGAGCCAATCAGTCGGATCACAGAGTTAGATTCGACCTGCAAGGTCAAAATTCAAATTTTAATGGAGGCCAACGAAGCTAAGAGAGTTCAATGAATCGACAGTCAAAACCATGTTTGATCTTGATATCAACAACCTAGATTCATTGTGATAAATTTAAAAATTTATAAGGTTTTGATCATTTGGAAGGTTGATCAAATCAACGACCAAGTATTTTCGATAGTTTGGAAAATGAGGTAAATCGACGGTCTTGACTCATTTTCGGTCGTTGGGAGGTTGGAGAAAATCAACGTCCCGAATCATTTTGATCGAAATATTGACAATCTATATTTGTCGGGGAATTGGGCCAATTATTCTAAGTGTTGAAGTTCACCAACATAATTTCGATGGTTGATGATCAAATCGACAAGTTTGGCGAAGAGTTTGGTTCGACCAAAATAAATATTTGATCTTTGATCTTGGTCCTCTCCATTCTAGGCAAAGCCAAATCCCAACTTGATAACCAACTTGATGAGCCAAATCCTCATTTGTTCCAACCTCTTCTCAAATTTTCCTATGGTTGTTATGCCTCAGCTCCTATATAATGGAGGCCATTCTTGGGTGAAAGGGGAGGAACAACTTTATAGTGTCATATTTGTGGTCTCGTGACATTCAAAGGGTTGGAAAGGAGAGCTTGGAGGAGCTATCACAACATCAAAATCAAAGTTTTGAGTGCTTTATTTCTCTCCTTATAATATAACTTGGCCTATTACCCTCATGCTTATGTTGCTTCTTTTATGCATGTCTACTTTTTCTTAGTTCAATATAGATAAATATATTTTTCCTAGCAGTATATTATGGAAGAAGGAAGTATTGTTTTGTCTCTTGCAAGATTCTCTTGCACTGGGAGTTTGGGCATTGAGGTCAAGGGCTAAAGAAACAAGGACAACCGACCGAAAGGAGGTAGGTCATATATCCCATTCTCTCGTATTCTCTTCTCATTATGTTTGTAGGCATATACAATATATTTAAGGGGAAAGTAGGGAACCATTTTTTACCTTCTGTCTTGGATCAAAAGAGTCTTGATCCAAGGGGGTTCATGTCACTTGGGGTCATGTCCACTTCATCTCTCCCCTAGAACTGAGCACGGGGCGATAGTATTGCTCCCCTAAAACTAAGAAAGGAGCAATGATCGGGGTTCATCCTCCTCTGTATATGGGAAGGGGGGYGATGATACTCAAAAAGGGCCAATAACTTAAGATGAAAGATAGTATTTCAACCTTCAAATGATAGATTTTTCCCCCAACATGTCTAGAAAGCATGAAAAATATCCCCACATGGTGATGAAATTGCGACACTTATGGTGATGAAATTGCGACACTTAAGTGTGAAAAATAGGTGTGTAACATAGTGCTCCACCTCCTTGAACCTTTTCTCATCTCTAGTAATTCTCTGAAAGGCTCTAACAAGATTGTGTTGTCTGTATTTGGTTTTCTTACCTACTCCTTTTATAATTAGTTTTGAGTCATCGATTACTATTATTTCCTTGTACTGCTCAGAATTGATAAGCTTCAATCCCATATATAAATCCACCACCTTGACTTGATTATTTGTAGTGTGGCCGAGTCCCCATGCGAATACTCAGATTCTCCCTATTCCTTTGGGATTATATATGACCCCCCCCCCCCACACACTTTCCACCCCTTAAATGAAGTTGAATTTAGTACTGAACACTTTATTTTGGTTATATTTTCCCTATATTATAGGGGGCACTGGTAGTTGGTTATTTTACATTGCATAAGGAAAACCTTATCACTAATTTTGAGGAGCCACATGCATCAACTCTCAACATAACATAAGTTTGGTGATTGATGCATTGATTAATCCAAACCATTGACTTTCATCATCATGCTAAGGTTCATTTCATTTCTCGTGAGTTGTGCAAACATTGCACTTGTAACTACAACTATTAGGGTTTTCACTACTCTGGAACTATTTCATGGCAGCGACTGTGTTCTGTTCGTTGTTTAGTTGATATATGCATCGGAGAATTTTTTAGAAAATATCAAAGTACTTTGGGTGCTTTCCTTTTGAATTCAAACCTATACCCGATGGTGGAGGTTGTCTCAAAACATTGTAATAAATGAATGTTGAACCATTAAATTATGGTGATTGCTTGAGAGTTTGGCTATAAAGTCATATACTAGAATTCCAAAGTCTGTGGTACAGATGCATAGAAAAATTATTGAGAAGTATTGAAGGGGCCTTGATTTAGAACTTTCTTTGGTCTAAAGATAAATTGATTTGCTTGCTTGGTATTTGAAACATCATTTCGCTTTATTCTTTATCGATTCATTATGTGCATCTTCTTGTGGTGTCTTGCATAACAATTTTGAAGATTTAGGGTATGCAGGTCCTATCCTTTATAAAATTTGTTTTCATTCCTTTAAATCACTTCGCCATACTTTGCACTTCTTGTTGGTTCAAGCCATTTGCCACCTTTATGCTAAGAAGAGCAGTCACCTATTCACTTTCATTCCACTCATGGGTATTTATATATTGTCTTGATAATGTCTCAAACAAAAATGAAGCATACTCCAAAATATTGAAATCATGTTCTATATTGTTGGAATTGTGCTTCGGTTACCAATTTCATTGTTGAATTTGTCACTGGACATTAATAATACCATTGCAATTAAAAAATTATTAGTATTTTAGTAATTATGAAAATTATATTATTATGAAAAAATAATATTATTATAAAAAATATGAAATATATATGATGTATAGAAATATTAAAATTAATAGAAAGAATATGAATACCAAGCACCATTAAAGTTATGTTAAGGTTGATTATTTTTCACTATAGTTGACCTTGGTTGAATTATATCGCAATGTGACATTCACATTATGGTCTATAATTGATAAGGAGAATGATTGTCATGATTAAAAGACGATTGTTGTTAATTAAAACCATAGTATTATGAAATATAATATTATGAAAAAAGAAAAGGAAGAGCTTTGTCTCTATACAATGTTCGATGCTTTTGTTTTCTGGATTGTTAAGGTTTCATATTCACTTTGTAAGTTTCGATAATGTCTATTTGTATAGTTTAATCATATTTAATATGGTTATACAAAAACTATACCAAATGATCTTAATGCAAGATGATAATACACTAAGAATTCATAATAATTTTATCATTGTGGTTTATAGTGGTTGAATTTTTTCTAGTGTGGTTAACATCACTCTTTTTGGTTGACCATGGTTCATTGTGGTTGACTTGGTTAATTTTCATTGATTATGTCCACTCTGGTAGGGTTTGGGTCACTATGGTTTACTGCAATTGACTTTGGTTGACTTAGATGATTGCCATTGACCTTGATGAGTATGATTGACTTTGATTATTTAAGTTGATTTTCATTTACTAAGGGACGACCTTTGTTTAATGTCGTTGATTTTGGTTACCTATGGTTGACTTGGGAAAGTGTGGTTGAGTTTTACTACCATTGACTTCATTTGTTGACTTGGTTGGCTTTGGTTGACTTGGCTAACAGTGGTTGATTATGTTTAACTATGGCTAACTTTTGTTGAGTGGTTGATTGTGATTGACTTTGGTTGACTTGGCTCATTGTGGTTGGCATGGAAGGTACTCTACATACAATTCTTACATACCATACTTAGTAAAAATAGGGAATGTCACATTACAATTCACTCAATAATGTTCACTTATAATTAAACTTGTAATAATTCTTTTTTTTTAATAATAAGTAAAAGAAAACTGATATGACTTAACTAGTTGATTATGGTTTACTATAACTAACTTTGGTTGATTATGGTTGACTATGGTTTATATCGCTTTATTTGACTTTGGTTGAATATGGTTGTCTATTGTTGAATATAATGGACTATGTTTGACTTTGGTTGACAATAGTTTATCTTTGTTGAGTTTGTCACATTGTGATGTTCTTCAAGCGTTATGTCATATTGTGAAGTTCATCAAGGGTTATGTTGTAATGTGCCATTCCTCAAGGGTTATGTTGGATTGCAATGTTCCTCAAATATTACATACAATTCCTAAAATTCATACCTAGTAAAAGTAGGCAAATTTGCATTACACTTGATAATGTTCACTTATATTTGAACTTGGAATAATTTATTATTTCAATATTAAAGAGAAGAAAAATGATGTGTTCTCATTAGTCGACTAAAGGATGGTTATGGTTAAATTTTCCCAACTTTGGTTGATTGTGGTTGACTACGGTTGATTTTGGTTGAGTAAGGATGATTATTGATAATTCTAGTTGATTGTGGTTAAATATGGTTGGCTATTGTTGACTAAAAGGGACTCAGGTTGAATATGCTTCACTATGGTTGACTATAACTTACCTCAATCGACTTATGAAACATTATGACATTTATCAATGGTTATGTCACATTGTGACATTCCTCAAAGGTTAGTCGCATTATTACAATCCTTGGAAAGAACATGAAGATTCAACCAAATTGTAAGGCCAATCTATCATGACCTCCCATATATCAAAGGACTCGGTAATTCACTTCACATTACATATTGTACATGACTCAAAGACTTTAGACAACATTAAAACCCATTGGAATTCCCCTACATTACTCATTGCATCATTCACGTATCATCCATTACCCCTAATATTCATCATCATACAAAAATTAACCTGCGTGATACCTCTTTTTAACACTTCTACAACACATGAATTTATGTATCAATCCAAATATATTGTAAACACATGTTCATCTCATAAACTTGAGTAGATATTCATGGGTAGAAGCTCAACCATGTATGAAACAAACAAATGGGTGCACCCATCTCTCTCTCTTCCCTCAAGCGTGGAATTTCCCACTAATCTCCATGAAGTCACTCAGTATGCAAACAAAATCTAATACCAAGTGTGCATCATGATCAACCTGACATGTGGAAACCAAGTGTATATCATGATCAACCCGACACATGGAAACCAAGTGTGCATCATGAACAATTTGATAGGGAAAAAAGGACCAAAAGGAAGTACATGTGGCTAAGGAATATATTGCAAGTGTTTTGATAATGCCTCTTATGTTTTCCATTCATACATCTCATGATATACCTCCATAT
>ML782909.1:230165-285884 GCA_009831015.1 Picea engelmannii | reverse complement strand
CCATCTTATCACAATGATAGCATTGTATAGATGAGAGATCTCGTCCCTTGCATTGTCCTTTCTTCTGAAAATTTCTTGAATGAGATTCTTGGTTGTTGAATTTGTTTGATGGTTGCGGTTCTCTATGAGATTCCATTTTGAAGCAAGGCTTCTTCCTTCCTCCTTTTGTATGAGCAGCTAGGGCTTGATCATCGTCCCTTGCTAGTAGTGCTTCACGGTTGGCTACCCTTGTCTCTTCTTGGATGCATTCTTCCCATAGGCCTTCAAACTGTAGTTTCTCCTTTCTGCCACATACTGACTGGATGAAAGCATCCCAAGGTCTTGCAAGACCATTTAGGGCTGTTATTACGAATTCATCTTCATCGATGGTGTCTCTAATTGCTTTTAACTGTTCTTTTATTTTTGAGATTCAGGAGAAATATTCTTGAATCATTTCTCCTTTCTGCATCTTGGTATTCTTCAATTGAGATCTTAGATTCATCTTTCGATTGATGTTCTTTCCTTCATATAGTTTTCTTAGAGTGTCAAACATTTCCTTCAGAGTCTTCTTAGATGATACATACGAGACCAGGTGGTCTTTGATTGAATCTGCAATGATTCTTTGAGCCCTGATTGAGTCCTTCTGATGCTTCGCTTTCTCTACGGTATCTTCAGGTTCCTCCACTTCTTCTTTGATATATTTTGCTAGGTCATTCTCTGCAAGGATCATATCGATCCTATACTTCCAGGCATATAAGTTGTCTATGCCTTCTAATTTCTCAACAAGCTTTGTGCTTGCAGACATCTTGTACTTGAGGCTACGAAAATGACCAAAAATTGAAAGTGCTTAAAATCAAATTTTGACCTTACCAGGAGGTGCACTTGGCTGAGGCGAGTAGCCTGGTACACTTGGATCTGAGAAAATCCAATTTTTACCCCGTCAAATCTGAGCTGTGGATTTCTGGATTGGTGCTTTTGGTACTTCTAGTAATCTGGTACTTCTGGTACTTCTGGTATTGGTTTTCTGGTACTTCTGGTACTTTTGTGAAACTAGGGTTTCACTTTCCAGGAGATCCAGCCACTGAAAAGGTGTGCTCTAGGTGCCAAATTGATCCCGGGGGAAGGGCACAACTTTCTAGATGTTTAGGGAGCTGAAAAGTGTTACTTTTGCAAAACCCTAATTTGCAAGTGCTACAACAATGACGCTTTTCCTCTTGCAAATTGTGCTTCCTTCAGGTTGGCTTTGATATCATGTTAATGTTTATGCCATTATTATAGTTCTTTGCATTTCAATATATAAGAGCATCATAAGAACAATATCATTGAGAAATACACATTCACAAGAGACACAACATTTATCCTGGGAAACCCTCTAGGGGAAGAACACCCAACAAAAACTTCCTTATCATAAATAGCTTATACAATGTTCAAGAGATAACTCAAACCAATACAGAAAGTCCTCCCCAAGAGATTCACCACTCTTCTCCCTCTCTCCAACTGGTAATTGAAGCTTGCCTTATAAGAGAATGAGCAAGTGAGTTGTGTGTTAGAAGTGAGGCGCTAGCCTCTTATTTATAAAAGACTGGCACGTGTGAAAGGGTTTCACTGGCAGGGTCAACCTCTCACTCTGGGTGGGTAAACCCACCTTTAATTAATTATGGGTCTTCAATAATAACTGTTGGGGCTGACTTCTTATTCTTCCCTTTATAATTGTCCAATGACCAATCCACAAAAGGGGATTTGGTCCTTATACAATTACCGACATGATTAATCCACAATGGGGATTAATCCTAGTAAAATAATAATAATAATAAGAATGCTCTTCGCAGTTACATTATTTCAACAACATCAACCTAAAGTATTTGCCTTGCTCGCGTGTGTGATTTATTCTTTCTGTTGTGCACAAATTGTGAGCATTTAATATTCTAAGGTGCATTTATTTCAATGTTTGATTATATAGGCAACGTTGGTAGTTGGTAATTTTATGCGGCATAAGGAGAACCTCACTCACTCTTGCATATTTTACAAGTTGCTCCTTCAGATTCTCTAACAACTTTTATTGCATGAAAGGATTCAAGGAAAACATGGCACATTTGGACAATTGAGATATTATCGATCCTATCACAAAACATTTAGAATATGTTTGTGTCAAAAGGATTGTGAAACACATGTCAATTTTCTCTATGAAAAGAAATTTCGGTGATATGATCCTCATGGGCACCATCTAGAAGAGTAAAATGATGTCTACAAGGTACATAAAAACCATAATCTACATAAATTAGTATTATAGGAAATCAATGTTGGAATTTTCTTCTCAATCTACCCCTCAAATCATTTTGGGTCTTTATATTCCCTGTCAAATATATTTTGTTTAGAATAGTATCCTTTAATAATGAAGTCATGCTAAAAAAATTACCCTTCAATATACACAACTCACATTCAAACCTCAGTGTCCAAGCCATTTAGTAGTTGTAGCTCACTAATGAGCACATTTGGCATTGAACATAATTTGTACGTAGCTTGCATTAAGAGGTCCACTCTCTTAGCATCCAAGTGGTATAGCGGTGCATGCTAATGAGCTACCTCTACAATTGAAATATGTGAATGTTCAACAAAAATTATAATCAGTATCGAATTCCAACTCACAGAGAAGAATGGAAAAATCATTGATTTAAATGTTTCTTCTATATTTTTCAAAGAAAGAAGTGATGTCTACATGCAAAAAACACTAATTTAAATTATTTTTCTATTTTTTAAACCACAAAACTAACAATTTAAAGGATTTTTCTGTTTTTCATGGAAGAATTGTTGGAAACTACATAGTATAGTGTTATGTAATAGTATAATACTGAAAAATTTAAGTACATTTTATTAATACCTATAATATAAAGACATTTTAGAAATTTTTGTACCTTTAAAAAACATGTTTAAATAATTAAGCTATTCTTCATAAAATACGAGAAACATAATTTTTAACTGTATGTGATGATCAAAATGCCCTATGACAAACATTTTCCCATCAAATTCCAACATTTTAGGGAACCACCATTAATTGAGTTAAAGGAATCAAACATTAAATATCAAATATCAAGACCATAATCTACATCAATAGAAATCAATTACCCCATCATAATTATTATATTGTACATTTTTGTTATGATAATATAATTCTCTTTGTTTTATTTACTATAAACCAAAGTTGATTTTCGCTTCTATCAACTAATATTGCTTACAACTTACATCAACCAACATTAATGTGGTTGTCCTAGTTAAAAAATGTTATATATATGTATACATATATATATTTTAGTCTAAAACATCACTATAGATTTACATTATATACAAACAAGGGTTTTACATTATATACAAAGAAGGAATTTACATCAGTTTCTGGTGGACCTACCTTAAAGGAAACCAAATCCCCTCATCAAACTTGTTCAAACCAGCTATAATGGGTCTCTTCCAAACTAAGTTACCACAAAATACATCAAAAAAACTAAATTCCTATAACTATACATGAATACAAAAAGAAACTAAAATCAAACCAAATATCAAGCATTGAGAGGTTGAGCATTCTCCTCCGTAGAAACATCCACTGACATTTTGATCTCCTTGTCTTCTTCTTGAGAATCCCCTAATAATTGTGGGTCTTCATCTATAATAATGGGATTGGAATGAGTTCCTCTAGATCCAGAAGAGCACTCTTTCTACTTCCCATTACTTGTTTCCTTTGCCACATGTGAGACTGAAACCTTGTGTCGAAAAACCAATTTACATATGGCTTCAATTTTTCCTTCAAAAATTATGATTATGTGAAGTATATCTTGTTAATCTCCCTTATTATTTTCTAGAGCTCGATCTATTAAATTTTTTACTAACCAATATGTTTTAGCTATCCGGAAGAACTTGGTATCTAGTGTACAAGAAAGGATTAGGTCTGTAACCCATCCCTTAGCCTCTTTCAAGATCTGGGCTTCAGAAATGGCATGTATTTTATCCCTCACCTCATTCTCCAAGTCCTCAACTTCTTGCTTGGCCACAGCTAAGAATTTCCCCTCGTAACATTGCTAAACCTCCCAAGCTTCTCTTACAACTTATAGGGGAAAATTGGTGCCCTCGAGGTTGAGGCCCTACCAAAACTCCTCCTGAATTTCTTTTTTTTGGGCTCCCCTATCCCTACCAAAACAAGGTCCCATCCTTCCCTTAGATATTATACACAAACAAAAGACAAGGATCGAAAGAAACAATGCTACAAATGGGAATGTAAAAAACTTGTGGTTAAGGAGCCAACTGGAAAAATATGACTCCCGCAACAACCTCCCAATCCCAATCAACATATCAAACCTCTTACTAGGGCTAAGAAGTAGACGCCCACTTGATACCAGACCTCGAATAGACCACTAAGCAAACAAAACAAAGGTGGAGCACAACACAAAGGATTACCTAGTGCCCAAAGGGAAAATTCCCCTCTAGCGAACCAAATCCAACCACCATGACTTGAACATCCTTCTCTCCAAAGCAGACTTGGGTCAGCTAGAGCGTCAGACCAAACCGAATAAGAAGAGACCCTCTAGCCACTGAAAATCCTCATCATTTTGAGACCTTCCCAACTCCTCTTCCAAATATCATTACAAAACTTATTCCCTATACTCCATCCCTACGGGACGCACAACTCAAAGTTACAAAAACCAAGGGGTCCTTTGACTATACGATCTCCCTACTATTCCATCTATATTCATCATATCAATAGTAGGGATGGAGTTTGTACTCTTCTCTGTGATCTCCTTCCTCCTCACGTGAATCAAATTGAAACTACATTACTCTCACTGTAATGATAATTGATTACATGGTAGAGTGACAACTTGGCAAGACACCTGTGCTCATGACCTCACCCATTAACACCCCATCCGACATTTTAGATATAAATATTAAAAAATAAACACTAATAATAATCATTTATTTATAATATTATATCAATATTATTGAAAAAATATAATATAATTAAAAAATATTTTAATTTCAATAATATTAACATATATGATATGATAATTTTAAAATTGTAAACAATATTATTAATTATAATAATATATTGATAAAATAAAACGAATAGAAATTATAATACGTTTTAATAATAACAACACAATTGTACAATAGAAATAATATTTGTATTATAATAGTTGATTTTTGTAATACCATTATTATTATTATTATGAAAATTATAATATTATGAAATAATAATAAGCATATAAAACATATATGATATATAAAAATATTATAATTATAATATGAAAATAAAACACAACCAAAATTTGTGAATGGGGTGAAATGTTGTTTATTATAATTGAGAATGACTTTGATTGATTATGATTTTTGGTTCGGTTCAGTTGCTTTTCTTTGATCGGAGTGGACTTTTATGAGGTTGACTACATGTTAACTCATGAAATGTTGGATTGTGAGTTTTATTAAGATTGATTGTTGTTAAGTATGGTTGATCTTAATTATATTATATCATAGTGTCACATTTTCATTTTGAACTATAAACCATTGTCACAATTTTTTTATTTTTTATTTATTTATTTATTATTTTTTTTTTAAATTAATAAAATATTATCATGATTAAAAAATTAAAAGATGATTTTTTCACAATTAGAACTTTAAATACAATATTATGACAAAGAAAATCCAAGAGCATTGTCTCTTAAATTAAGATAACCAAAATTATAATAATTTAAAATTCATGAGTTTTCTCTCTATACAATGTTTGATGCTTTTGCTTTCTGGAATTATTAAGGTGTCATCTTCACTTTGTAAGTTTCGATGATGTCTATTTATATAGACTAATCGTATTTAACATATTTAATATGATTATAGGACAACTACATCAAATGTTATTGACAATGCATATATCAAACACTAACCATTCATCATAATTATGCTTCAATGTTCAACCAAAAAATTAATTTATAAATTCCCATTCATAACTGAGTTTCAATTTGCACTTTGATTAACTGTTAACAATGGAGATATGAGATGATGATGGAGACATTTTCATCATGGCATAAATTGCATTGCCTTGTGAATATAAAAAAAATATCTAATGTGGAGACATAAGCATCACCAAGTGTAATAACGTTGTCAGATGAAGTTTAATCTATGATCACTGAACACTGCATTTCTGGTTATTTTCCTAGTTTAATATATCATTGAATACTCCATTTCTGGTTATTTTCCTTGAAGGGGTTTTTATCTAGAGCTTGGTATAAAGACAAGTTGATTCGCTTTGAAAAGTGATTCCACTTTGTTCTCCATCAATCCCTAATGTGAATATTCATGTGGTGTCTTCCATAACAAATGTGAAGCTTTAGGGTATGCATGGTTCCTATCCTTCACAAATTTCAAAATCAATCCTTTAAATCATTTTGCAAATAGTCTGCACTTATGGTTGGTTCAGGTCATTCCCCACCTATCTACTCAAAAGATCACTCCTCACCAATTTTCTTTCATCTGAGTCATGGGTATTTAGAAATTGTCTTAGTCATGTCTCAAATAGAAACTAAGGATGCTTAGGAATAATGAAATCATGTTCTAAATTCTTGGAACTGGAATGAAGTTGACATTCTCGTTGTTTTATGGAATAGATTTTTCAACGTAAAAATTATCTCCAGAATGTCATATTGTGCAGAATATGGGCATCATAATTTCTCCCAGGTTTCAACCTTGAAAATGATATGGGTCATACAAACAATTTGGGTTTTTGTTATAATGAAATTCAACTATCTTGCTCTCCATTAATCTTTATCATACCATGCAATCTATGACCATTTAATTGCACATTATGTTCATCGATATCTACATTTCACCCATGCAATGATATCTAACATCTCATGAGTCCACTTGTTCTTAGTGCACTGTTTCCAAATGTGTAATTGCAAAACCCTCCCCTGTGCATATGGATCACCACTCCCAATCTTTGGCTTTCCTCTTATTGTAGCGTGGTTTGAGGTAGAAAAATTCACACCAAACCTTTGGTTTCATCATTGATAGTCATGTCTCTAGTGGCCACTCAATCCATGAAGGTGTCGTTGGAAGGGGACACATGCATGGTGAAGGCCATTGTTTGGTTTTCCACACTCCATCTCCTTTTGATAGTTGCATCACCAAACAATGTCAACCATCCAAACACCTTCTCAACCACCTCTTTACTCATTCTCACTCCGAGAGTAACAAAACAACATACCTTATAATCCAAATTATTGGCATAGGAGTTCTACATTAGGATACGATTTCATCAATATTGTTTCTAATGCGCTCATTTATAGAAATTATAGAATGGTGCATGCAAATGATTTCCGACCCTTAAATATAAGTAGAAAACTCTGCACTTGTTATGACAACCCTAAGCTCTGATTTGAAAAATTGATGACATTCATGATTGCACAACAAGTGCCCCACATTTTCAAAATCTCAGCCTCAATCAAAGCCAAATCCATTAAAAACTATGGAGCGCTATCATTGCTTAAGGGATATAATCAGATTGTCGATATGCTCTGATACTAGAAATATAAAAAGCACCTATAACAAAAATTGTGTGACTCTTCTGCTTGTGCTCCTTGTTAGTTAATGGTTATCAATCGTGGAAACCAAAATGGGTGAAATCAAAATGAAAATAGAAAGTTTGCTTGATATGTGGAAAAATATAGTATCGTAGGATAGAGGAAATTTAGTGTATAACCAATTAAGATGCTAATCAAATCCCTCATGACTAATACCCAAATTAAGAAGAAATACAAACTTACCAAATTAGATATATGCCCTCGATTTCAAGGAGATGATGAAAAATATTCTCTATTAATGAACCACATTAGTTGATTTGGAGTGCCCATTATAGACTGCATTAAATGGGCTAGAAGTTCAAGTAGGGAACGACTATGGCATAATTATGACATGTCCATAAATTAAAGCATACAAATAATTGAGTGGGCCTAATGGTTAAGAACATGTGTTTTTTCATTTAAGGTTACATGTTCAAATCTAGACAAGTTATGGTATGTACATCTCCATAGACTAAGCAGTGAAATCACTGTGAAAAGAGGGTCCCTTCTCCCATGAACAAGGGAGGCTCATACATACAAAATGACAATCACCACTACATTGTTTATAGCTTAATTAAAGATTGATTTATTGTCCTCGTTTTGTATGTGAACGACATTATTATTCAAAGAGAACAAAGCACTGATCATATTCACTGAAATCCAAACTATTAACAAATTTTGGCATGAAGGATATCAATGAGTTGCATTATTGCTTGGGAAAAAAGGTAGACCACCCTTTTATATACGATATGCTCATTTAAAATCTACTATCACATATTAATAAAAAAATTGTTCCAACCTCCTAAAAATTTGTAACTTTAATGTACAAAATAAAATAAAAGATCTCTTTCCCTTTAATGGCATACATAATATATTTCATCATCATTTTTCCTAATATGTTGTTTCAAGAAGTGGTGTGACTACACCCTATTGCCGAGAAAACTCCACATAGACCATGTCATCAACGAGTGACACATCACACATAAGAACAATTGCTTTCCCTTTAATGGCATACATAATATATTTCATCATCATTGTTCCTAGTATGTTGTTTCAAGAAGTGGTGTGACTACACCCTATTGCCGAGAAAAATCCACATAGACCATGTCATCAACGAGTGACACGTCACACATAAGATTAGTTTCTTGCCCTTTAATGGCATACATAATATATTTCATCATCATTGTTCCTAGTATGTTATTTCAAGAAGTGGTGTGACTACATCCTATTGCTGAGAAAACTCCACATAGACCATGTCATCAATGAGTGAAACGTCACACATAAGAACAGTTGCTGAAGTATTTTTTTTTGTATTTTCTAACGATAGTCAAAGAGGGCTTGTCGGGTCAGTGAAAGTGGGGCTCTGTTATTTCCACACCAGGCATTGATTCCCCATTAGACGTGTTCACTCATTTTGGGTCGACTTGTCCCCACAAAGAAACCATTGTTAAACAAAATCCATTGTTGCTATTAAGTAAATCCATGCATGGCTATTAGGTCAAGCATCCTGCCTCTTGATAGGGGATGAATATTCAACACTTAAGTAGAAAGGAAGCATCTTGCCAATCTTTTCTTCCATTTTTCTGATAACTATATACCACCACAAAAGATGAGCACAACCTGCATGCAAGATTATGCACTCAAATATTACAACAATTTCCACTGAAATATAGTTGATTGTTTGTTTATTCATTCATTTTAATAACCTCCATATAAGACTCTGAGTTTAGTTTTATCAGGCTCAGAGAGATGAAGAACCCAATTGTAGCCAAACTCAAAGTAAGGGAACATCTTGGTAGATATGAGAGTAAGTGAAATGAGGAAGCTTTCAACTTATCCCTTGAAAAGTCTCAGGGGATCATTTTCAGGCATCACAGTGTCAGCCTCAAAGGTGCTCAACAATTCTCTAGGACACATTTGTTGATGTGCCCTAAAAAGAAGTTGATCATGGTCATGCAAGTCTGATTCTGATGATTCAAATCCTACATAAATATTTATAAATATGTGAAAATGTGCTTTAAAATAATTATTTCTACACCAAGTCAAGTACCCTTCAAAAGAATTGAGGAATGAAAATACAATTATTCATTTGGCATATTGGTGGTTCATTTAACTATAATTATGTATCCTCAACCAGGAAGTAAATGTAGGATTATTCCTACAACATATTTATTTTACCATAGAGTGTGGTAGGTTATGTCAAAAAAATAATTCCCTATTAAAGCTATAGCATACTTCTGGTTCATTTCATAATAGGTATGTGATTGCAATCTAGAGACTAGAACTATGTGGTTGAAAATGATCATTTATATACAATTACAACTACTCATCAAGAGAATTTTGTGGGAACTGAGTCACTATCATTGATGGCCCATTTGACAATAGGTCTATGTCTCAAATCAACACCAACAAATTGATGGCTTATTTGACAATACATTCATGCCCCAAATCAGGAAAAAGTGCATGTTGCCAATATTGCATTATGATGGTGGGAATGGGTTTCTATCAAGGCAAGGGTTTTGTTTTTTATTTTAATTTTTTTGGTTTGGAATTGGTACATCTCTAGGGCTACACTGAAATGAGAATATTTTCTTCAACATAGATGCCTAGCCTTAGGGGTCTCTATTCTGCCAAAATCTCCCTAGACTTGCACATGATGGCAGACCACAATGAGAATGACAACCTGGTGGATGGATTAACACTCCATAGACCTCACCTATCCACCAATTCCCTAGTTGGCCAGGCAAAGATTTTGGTTTCAGAGCATTCAAGTGCTATCACAATTTGCATGTTTTAAAGTGTCAACAAAATTATTTGGAATTGTTGTATATTCTAGAGTTATCTGAGAGTTCTGAGAGAGATATCTTTTAAAGTCTCTTTCCTATGCATGATGAGAGGAAATAATCACTGAAGGATTGCTTAAAGAAATATTGATGACTACTAGTTGGTATATGGTTTGTTCATTGGGGATCTTGTCTGATTGATCCGCAGACTCCAATTCCAAGTAAACAACATTTATGCAGAACTTTTTTTTAGAATTTCAACAGGGTTACACATTTCAGTCACCTTACTACCCGAGGTTCTCAATTGAGTCATTGCTTCTATTGTTACAAATAATATAGGTCATAGTTAGAGAAATAGGCACATATACCACATGGTCATGTGATTCCACATATGCACAATGATAACTCCTAAGAGTGGAAAGAGTGACCTAGTGGTTTGAGTTATAAGTGGAACTAGTGCTTAAAGCTGAAAACAAATACAGTTTGTCTTGCTGCAATTGAATCTTGTTGGGCCTGATGCAGGATATAGTATATAGTATATAGTGGTAATACAACTATCTATGTTCGTCGATCCACAAGCTCTGTAAATGCCATTTCCATCAATATTTTTGGTTTACAAAATCATCTAGCATTTTGATATTTATGAAGGAAGTAACCTTATTTCAAAGAAACTCTTCGACCAAAGTGATGTCATTTATGAGATACATTATCATTAATTTATTTGTTGTTCAGGAGTAAATTGATGACAGTTTTGTAGAAAACTGCACAGCAAGTTTCAATATGGCTATTATTTAGGCTTTCTACATTATAAATACAAAGAAATATAGCAATGGAAAAAATACAGGTCATGAGAGAAATCTAGCAATGGAAAAAATACAAGAAATGTATGATATTATAAACCAACTATTTTCCAATGAAGTTGTTACACATCTATTTTGAAAGGTATCCTTGTTAAAAAAATGAACTGAATTGCAATTTGCGTAACAATGAAATTCCATATTTTGGCTTTTGCATCTGAAAATCCATAATGTAAGTCACTGGTTTCTGAAGAAGACTGTGAACTGGTGTATTCTAAATAAATACATGTCTGGCATATTAACCCCATATTTTATCTTTGTTAAAATTGTTTTGTCCTTCTTTACATTGATGATTCCTTTTCTTCTGTAGTTCATGTACATCAATTTCTTGGTACCACTCTGTGGTGTAATTGTATTGCAAATTATCACATTATATTAGAGTTTGTAGTGAAAACAATAAGGATCCAGGACCATTCTTAATATTCTTAAAACCATATTAATTACTTGCTTGGCTCCACTGAATGGTATTTACTATTGTTTGTACATTGTATCATATTGTAAGGATAGAGAAGATGTGAATGATCCAAGATACCATACTAGTATATTCTAATGACAACCAACCATGCTTTAATAGTCGGCCTTGACAACATGGGTCTTTATAGAAACTGTTTCTAGTTTGAGTTACAGTTTGTCAATAGAAATTCTGCACATTCCTAGTGAAAACTGCAGAGAAGGAATCAAACTAATTATGATCTCTTGAAGCCCCATGGGATAGCTCAACTGGTAGTTTCTCTTATGCAAAAGTGAAAGGTGAAGTGTCAAAGTTTAAAAGGCTAAAAATCAAAAGGGATAATCTTATTTATCCAGGTGCAAAAAATATAAAAATTAAATCTCAATGGTTGGCAGTCATCCCCTATTAGACCAGAAGAAGACCACCTCTTTCCCCATCCACTGGATGCTAAGAATACACTAAATAAGTCAGGAAGGAATGGGAAAGAAAGCTTGACCAGACTAGGGGACATCTAGATATATTTATCAGGGTTATGGATGATCACTGGAAATCGTGCAAGGTTTGTGATGTCGTGGTGATTCCATTAGGGCTATGGATGCTCACGGGAAGTGGAGCAATACCTGATAGGTAATATATACGCACTTGGTGAAAATATTTTTATATCTCGAACCTATATCAGCCCCATGATAGAGATACCAACCTGAATCGTCGATGAACTCGTTGATATAGGAAATAACGACGGATTTTTTACCCACTTTTCGGTACACTGTAAAGACAACATACTTAAATTTTTTCAAGCATGAGTTGAGTGTGTCAATCGAGTTGCATTAAACTTCGTCGATACATCGACCACCTTCCTGTGAACTTTGTTGATACACCGAAGAACTTCCACTAAAGTTTTTCGATACACAAATATTTATCACCAGTGAATTTCGCGTGACCAGCATCAATACACCAGAGATGTTCGCATGAATATCCCCGACACCCACAGCCTTACACCAACGTACTTCCTCTCATCTTCGTTGATACATCATGCACTAGCGAGGTTCATCTCATCTTTGTTGATACATCACGTATCAACGAGGTTCCTCTCATCTTCGTTGATAGATCACATATCGACAAAGTTCCTTCTTTTTTCTCTAATACACAGTGTATCGGCGAGGTTCACCTCTCTGTCTTTGACACATTGCTTGTTAGTGAGTTTTCCTCTTCTGTTGACAATGTGCTAACAACAAAGATTTTGACCCATCATTGATTTTCTTCACCAACATACATCTTGTCAGCAAGACACACCTTCATCTTGACCTCTCTTATTCTCCTCCATCTCATATCCTTGTCGTTGCGCCTGTCAATCAAGTTTATATCATTTTTTATGATGAAGCATTTCATGTCTGACTAGATAATTGATGATTGATTCCTACCTCGCTTAATATACATTATGTTGTATTCATAATTGAATATTATCAGATGGGTTGATTGTTGCATCTATAATACCTACGGTAGCTCTGAATAACATCTTAGAAGAAAAATGGTCCTCCCGGCTCCTGAACAGTGTTAAACACTCCAAACGTCAGTTGGTTGTTTTCACAGGATTATATTTTTGAACCACTAATAGATGAACTCAGCTCTAATAGATGGATCAAGAGCCTATATAACAAACATAACACAGGAACTCACATCACTGAATTTGGGTGAAGCAGTAGCAAGAACGAGACTCGAAATTTCATTAAAAAATGCCTTTGCTTGCAATTTTTGAGCATTTGTCAAAGTATATTTTTCATCCCCAAAAAAGGCCCACTATATGATTTACATGATTATGATTACAACATAACTAACAGAATCAAAATTTGAAGCTCAGAAGTGCCAAAAAAATTGCTAGGGATATCTAGCCCAAGCTAGCAGAACCATAACTTTGACTAGCACTTTTAGATCAAAAGGAGGCTGGAAAACGTCGTCTTCTAATTACAAACTCATATTATCACTACATAAATAAAATGATGAATCATGCTTTCAATAAGTTTCTTCTAAAAGACATGGACTAGCGAGATCCTTTTTAGATGATCATTTTGTCTACCAAGAAGCCCGAGTTTTTTCCAAATATCCCATCCTTTGTACGAGGTTGTCACAAAATATGGATTGATGCGCCCATGTTTAGGCACAAATTGTTAAAATGACTTTGGGCATCCATGGAGATGAAATTATGAACTGCAAAACTGCCTTAATTTTTTGTAAATTGGAAGAGGATATTTTCCTTTGGAGAGACATATGTATGATGTTTTGCAAGCCAACTCCAAGCTTTTGGAGAATAAGTTTAATGCTTTGGCCCGTGGAAGATATATACTTCACAAGTTTCAAAATTTTTGTGGTATACACTGGAGCTGATGCGTGGAATCTCATTGGTATACACCCGGAGATGAAGAGAGCATGGCATCTGGTACAATACACCCAACATCGGAGCTAATCACTTGATCTTCGCCAATGCATACTGGAGCAGTTTGTGCCTTCCTTGCTAATACAAGAGTTCATGCTTTTCTTGTCAGGACAAAACCCTACCAAACTATCTTTTGTATTTTGGCCATAACAATCAACCAACAAGCATATCTTATAGTTGTCGATATAGTTGTATTTTGGCCATAACAATCAACCAACTAGCATGTCTTATAAGAAACTTCAACACAAATAGAATCAATAGAGTCTCTACATACATCATTAACCATTAAATGATTGAATTAAAAGGGAACAACTATAAGGATGAACTCAAAGGAGTAGCAAACACAATAACATACATCCAATGGGTAATAGGTATTTAGTAGGAGAAATATGGTGTCATTATGATTAACCTTTGTTGTCAAATGTGGAAGGAATCAATAAAGTAAATGTGCAATATGCTATATAATACTAGTGAGAATATACTATCTTTGAGATTGTGTTTGTTCAATGTACATCTATGTGATTGTTAATCATATTAATGTTATATGTAAGATCCTAACTTGTAGGTCACTGTGAGGGTAATTTAGTGAGTTAGGATATGTGTGCAAACTATTTCAGGTTTGGAGGTGAATCCTTCCATGAATAAAAATACTTGGATTAATGGCACAAAGGATGAGGCACCCTTGATAAGTTTTTCTATGATAAGCACGTGTGAGGATAGAGTTCCACTAGTAAACATGATAAGGATACTTTGAATACCAACTAATGTCCTGCTAGAGTCCATGATATGCATAATTTTATGGATGTGCATGAATGAAAATATGATTTAATTAAGAAAATAGGGTTGTTGGCATGTAGAGTCTATTGTTAGACACAATAAGAACAAATTTGACTACTAATTAATATGCCTATCAAGTTGTGCCACATTACCCTACTACCTTATATGGTAAGAATATGTTTGATTATGACTAATGCCTTGATCAGGTTGTGGATTACAAGATGGAATAAGGTTCATTAGGTTGACTTTAAAGCATAACACTAAAAGAAAAAAATAATGATAGACTTGTATTAATAACGGATAAAAGCATGAATCTAGATTACTATTTTGCAACAACATGTTATTCAAACATATATTAGGAGACTCCATGTTGGCATATTTACAGACAGAAGGAAGAACATTTGCTTGTCATTGATGACAAGCTCAACACAACGATGACGAACAAGAGAAAGTGGCAAGACCAACAGCGCAACAATGATGGCATGGAAAGATCAGAAGCATAATCTCAATAGTGAAGAGCAATAGTGATCGTTGGATCACCCATCCCGAATTCTCGATGGCCGTCAAATCTGAATTTAGATAGGAGGAGTGCGCGGAAGAGGAGAATAGATCTCAGGCATCATATTTGAGCATGAGGACCGACCATCGTTGGATCTAGAAGAACAAGCACAACCTTTAAGTGCAAGGTGAAGTGGGCTTACATAGTCCCGAAAGCTGGTGGACCGTCCATCATCAAGGAGGACACGTGGCAAGCGATTGGAATTTCACTGACTTGCACATTGAAGGAGTCAAAGGAACGTGACACAAGAACTCATGATATGCGAATACATGATGAGATCTGAGTCGTCAGATGAAAAATGAGATTTGGACTGTTGATTAGGCTAGTGAAGCACTTGAAGGGTTGGCCCGTGGTCATAGCCAAGGTCACATCGTCAAAAGGCTGGAGGAAAGAGCTAGTAGATAACCTCCATTTTGGAAATCGTGACATGGGAGAATCTAGATGCCTCATCACAAGAATCCTGAAATCGTGAATCACGAAGCACTTTCTGGATAAGTGCTTGGTTACAACTAGCAGTCATATGTGAGGAAGGACCTAGCCCAGCTAAGCTCCATTTCAGAGATTGTGACATGGGAGAGTTAAGACATATCATCACAAGATTTCTGAAATGAGAAATTGCATAGTGCCTGTTGGTGTAGCTGGTGGTCACGAAAAGGGAAGGATCTTGCAAGATTTCTAGGCTCCATTTCATGATCGGGAGTTGGAAGAGTTAGAGTGATTTGCAACAAATCTTGCGAAACACGAAATTGCGAAGTTCCCTTTAGATTAGGCCTTGGTCACAACCAATGGTCACGAGAAGGGAAGAAGCTATTTGCTAAGCTCTATTTCGGAGATTTCAATATGAAGAGTCAAGATCTCTCACCACAAGTTTTCTGAAATGCGAAACCATAAAATCACTTTCTGTTTAGCCCTTGGTCATAGCCAGTGGGAACATGGGATAAAACACGAGACACTGCGGATGTAATCCAATGGTGTTGGTGAATTGGGAAACTGATCGAAGGGTAGTTGTTTCACTTTACTGGTTAATTTTTTAGTTACGATTCAGTTAGCAGAACTAAATCACAATTCTTGATCGTTTGGCGATTCAGTTCCTAATGCGTTTTCTTTGGATATTCGAGGTGTAACTGAATGGGTTGTGGGGATAAAAGTGAAATGTGGTGACTGCGTGAGGTTGGATGTTCTCACTGAAAAATGAGGTAAACTGTGAGAAAGGAAAATAGAAGAATGCACAGTGTGAGATCAAACTCAGAAATGATAAACAGAATATGAATAGAGCAGAAGAATATTGAAGCAGAGAATAATTGCAGAACAGAGATGAAGTGGTAAGAATTGATATATCTTTACTAGTGGTTATTCAATAATTTATTTATAATAAGGGAGGTAGGGTGGTGCTAGGGAGGACTGTGGTCCTCTGATATTCAAGTTGGTGCTTGAGTATTGGAAGTTGTATCTTCCATCTAGTTGTAGCTAGAAAAATAGGGTGGCAGGGTGGTGCTAGGGAAAACAATGAGTTTTCTATATGCAAGTTGGTGCTTGTATAAGTCCAGATGGTGCTAGAACAATCAGGGAGTTGATGCTTCCTTCTAGTGGGTGCTAGAGAAGTAAGAGGGTTTGTGCTCTCAACAAGTTGGAGCTTGCAAAAAAGAGGTAGTAGCCTCACTTTGAGTTGGTGCTCAAAGATAGATGATGTATAGAACTTAAAAGAATGCTTATCATTCAAAGAAGAAGAGGTGTTCTCCCTTTATGGGTTTCCTCGTGAAAATATGTCTCTATGTATATATTATGTGTGATTGATGTTCTTTATTTATGATGTTCATATCTTGTATAATATTAATGGTCACTTGGAAGAGATTAAAAATTATTTGAATAAGTCATATATCGTTTAAGCTCAGTAACAAATGATTCACCCCCCCCTCTCAGTTGTCTTAGTAATTTCAAAAATTGGTATCAGAGTGGGATCCTTTTATTTAAAGGTAGATCTGTAATATTAAACATGACAATTCATGAAGGGACTTCAGCCAATAAGCCTCCTCTCTTTGATGGAACAAATTTTGCCTTCTGGAAGATTAGAATGAGAACATACTTAATGGCCTTAGGTGTTGATGTTTGGGATGTAGTAGAGACTGGATATGTAAAGCCTATTATGATAGCTTCTAAGGATGATAAGTTAGAATTTAGCTTTAATTCTAAGGGAATGAATGCTATGTTGAATGGACTTGCTGAAGCTGAGTTTGTAAAGGTGATGCATCTTGAAACTGCCAAAGCAATGTGGGATAAACTTATTAGCAATTATGAAGGAAATGAGAAAGTAAAAGATGCCAAACTTCAAACATATAGATTGAAATTTGAACAACTAAAGATGAATGAATATGAAACAGTTAGCAAGTATTTTTTAAGAGTTGAAGAGCTTGTGAATTCCATGAAGGGTCTTGGTGAGAAGATTGAAGAATCATTTTTAGTTCATAAGATTTTAAGATCTTTCCTTGATAAATTTAATCCAAAAGTCTCTGCAATAGAAAAACTAAATGATTTTAAAACTCTGTCCATTGATCAACTCCTAGGAACTCTAACTACATATGAAATGAGAATTAGCAAATATAAATACATTACTAGAGAAGCATCTTTTAAAGCAGACAAGAATATTGATTCAGAATTAGATGATATTGAGGCAAAATTTGTGAGAAGGTTAAAGAAAGGATCAAGAAAATATCAAGGCAAGCTCCCATTCAAATGTTTAAATAGTGGTAAGATAGGTCATTTTTCATCTAAGTGTCCTCACCAAAAAAGGACCAGAACTTTGATGATGAAAAGAAATACAAATTTAAGAGATATAGTAAAAAGAAAAGTTTGTGTGCAAACAATGACAATTCCTCAGAAGACATAGATAGTGATTCATCATGTGAAGACAAAGTGAATGATTTTATGGTTATGGCTATGGGAGATTTTGATGATGAACACACAGAAGGTGAAATGGATGACGAAGAAGTTGTGGTGGATTTGGAAGGTGAATTAACCAGTGCTTTGGAAGAAATTGACAGACTCAGATTTAAGAAGAGAAAACAAAAACAATTATTGATGCAGTTTAAAATGAATGGTAAAAAACCTGATGAAGACTTTGCTCTACTAAAAGTGGAGTTAGAAGAGGCAAAGAAAATAGAGGAAATTATGAAACAACAATTATCAGAGAAGAAAGCGAGGTGTGAAGCCTTAGAAGACGATATAGTAAAAATCAGAAAGAAATGGAGAAGCTTAAGGCATTATATCACCAAAATCTGTTAAGTATTAAAGAACCAGAAGGATTAACCTCCATTCTAGATCAGCAAAGGAATCCAAATTTGAAAGCTGGCTTGGGCTATGAAGAAGGATCAAGTAATGATCATCCAAGTAATACAAAACCTAACAAGTTTGTCAAATCGACAATCATTGACAACAACCACTCTGCAGAAACAAAGAAAGAAAATCAGCCACCAAGAAGGAATGAAAGAGAAAGTACCAAAAATGATCAGAGAAACTATCAGCATGGAAGAAATCGACCCGCTCAAAGAAGACAACCTTTTTCCAGGTACAAAGGATTTTTCTATGAATATTTTTTTTTGTGTTCTAACTTTGGTCACAAAGCTATAACTTGTTCTTGAAGATTTATATATGAGCAATCAAGTTATTCAAGGAATAATTATCTACCGCAACAAATATTGATACAACCAAGCAACAAACAACCACAGACTATAAATCATGTGATGGATGGGAAAAGGACGAAGGTGAAACATAGCAATAGTTATGAGCATAACAATCATTATGATCTATTATTCAGTGAACCAAAATGTTATGCATGCCATAACTATGGACATAAAGCTGCAGATTGTCGCTTAAGGAATTATAAGCCATATTTGAAACCCACTGCTGATAATTTCAAGATTTGGAAGAAGAAAGAAGATGACCAGTGTGGATTAGTGTTATCAACCCAAAGACAAAAATATCCCTGGTATATTGACAGTGGATGTTCCAAACATATGACTGGAGATAAAAGTAAGTTTCTAATTCTAAGTGAAAACAAATCAGGGAATGTAACTTTTGGTTATGATGCACTAGGAAAAATAAAAGGTAAAGAAATGGTAAGTCTGAGTAATGGCAAAGGAAAAGCTCAAGATGTGTTGTTTGTAGATGGTCCGAAACATAATCTGTTTAGTGTCAGTCAAGTCTATGACTGAGGATGTGAATTTGTTTTTACTTCTAAAGATTGTAGAATAAAATTTGTGAATTCAGGACAGTTGGTTGCAAAAGGGATAAGAACAAAAAACAATGTCTATGTGTTAAAAGAAGAAAAAGAAGAATGTCACTTAAGAAAGTATGATGAAAGTTGGCTATGGCATAGGAGACTTGGACACCAAAATTTTGATCATATAATCAAGCTTAGAAACAATGGGGCAGTAAAAGATCTTCCAAATATATCAAAGCCATATGAGTCTGTTTGTAAATCTTGCAAGATAGGAAAGCTTACTCGAACACAATTCAAATCTAAAAAATTTCCTTCTACAGAAAAAACTCTCCAGTTAGTACATATGGATTTATGTGGACCATCAAGAAAATAAGGTACAGGAAAATAAAACTATTTTCTGTTGATTATTGATGATTATTCTAGACTAACATGGGTTTCCTTTTTGAAGGAAAAATCTGAAGCATTTGAAAAATTCAAGTGTTTAAGGCTCTAATTGAGAATCAAACAGGAAAAAGATTGAAGGAAGTAAGGTCTGATAAAGGAGGAGATTTTAGGTCATGGAACTTCAAAAAGTTCTGTGATAAACATGGGATCAAAAGAAAGTACACAATTCCAAGGACTCCACAACAAAATGGAGTTGTTGAGAGGCAGAATAGATCAATACAACAAATGGCAAGATAAATGATGAATGAAAGGAATATACCTCATACATATTGGGTGGAAGCGATTCATACAACTCTTCACATCCTTAACAAAGCTCATCTCAGGCCACATAGTGACAAGACTCCTTATGAACTATGGTTTGGAAGACCTGCTTCAATCAAGCATTTTAAAGTATTTGGGAGTAAATGTTATATTAAGAATAATGATGAAAATATTGGCAAATATGATGATAGAGGTGATGAAGGTATCTTCTTAGGTTATTCTACAAACAGTAAAGGATACAGATGCTACAATAAGAGGATGCATAAATTGGTTGATTGTATCGACATAAAAGTTGATGAATAAATTCTCGTCCGAAATATAAGCAGTGTTGAACCAAGCACATAAGATATAGTTGAAGATGAAGATGAACAAGTCCAAGGATAAAAAAAAGAAGAATCTGAATCAAATGAAGATATGAATACTCAGGCTGACACAAACCAGGATAAAGAAATAAAACCACCTCTCAGAATTGTTAGAAAGGATCATCTTGAAAATCAGATTATTGCAGATACAAATACAGGAGTTCATACCAGACGAAAATTGATTAAAGACTCAGAACAATATCAGATTGATTTTCTATCCATGATTGAACCTAAATTTTTTGATGAAGCTAGAAAGAATGATGATTGGATTAGAGCTATAATGAAGAGCTTGATCAGATTGAGAAGAACAATACTTGGAAGTTTGTTCCTAGACCTGAAGATAAGAATGTAATAGGCTCCAAATGGGTGTTCAAGAATAAAATGAATGAAAAAGGACAAGTTGTTAGGAATAAAGCCAGATTAGTCTGTAAAGGGTATGCACAAGTTGAAGGACATGAATTTGATGAAACCTTTTCACCAGTGGAAAGATTGGAAGCCATTATAATGTTTCTTGCTTATTCATGTCATAAAAACTTTAAAGTATATCAGATGGATGTAAAGTCAACATTTCTTAATGGAGATCTAGAGGAAGAAGTATATATGGAGAAACCTGAAGGATTCTCATTGACAAATAATCCTGACTATGTCTGGAAGATGAAGAAAACTTTATATGGACTGAAACAAGCACCACTTGCTTGGTATTATAGACTTGAAATTTTTTTACAAGACAAGGGGTTCAAGAAAGGTATTGTTGACGACAATCTCTACATCAAGTTTGAAGGTGATGATTTACTAGTTGTTTTGGTTTATGTAGATGACATTATTTTTGGCTGTACTAATGATTCCTCTGTTCAGTGGTTTTCTAACTCTATGCAAATAGAGTTTGAGATGTCCATGATAGGTGAAATGTCATACTTTCTTGGTTTACAAGTAAATCAGAGTTCTGTAGGAATATTTATCACTCAAGAAAAATATCTGAAAGAGATGTTGAAGAAGTTCCAGATGGAAGATTCTTCTCCTGTTAGTACACCTATGGTGGTCAGTTGCAAGCTCAGTAAAGATGATATTCTTCTTGATGTTGATCAAAGGACATATCGATCAATGATAAGCAGTCTTCTGTACATCACAGCATCTCGTCCTGATGTAATGCAAGTTGTTGGAATGGTAGGTCGTTATCAGTCTACTCCTAAACAAAGTCATTTAGTAGCTGTAAAAAGGATATTCAAATACTTGAAAGGCACAATGACTTATGGTCTGTGGTATCCTAGAAATTAGAATATTTAGTTAACTTCTTATTCAGATGTTGATTGGGCAAATTGTGTGGATGAGAGAAAGAGCACCAGTAGAGGTGCATTCTTCCTGGGTGACTCGTTGGTAGCATGGATTAGTAAGAAGCAGGGATCTATTTCCTTATCAAATACAGAGGTAGAGCACATTGCTGCTACTACTTATTGCACACAAATTTTATGGATGATACAAACTCTTGCAGATTTGAAGGTAACTTATACTGATCCCATTCCACTTCACTGTGATAACACTAGTGCCATAAGTCTCTCCAAGAACCCTGTACTTCACTCAAATTCTAAGAATATACCAATAAAATACTATTTTCTCAGAAAACAGGTTACAAACATAATTGTTCAGGTGAATTATATCCCTTCCACAGAACAGATAGTTGACATCTTTACTAAATCGTTAGCAGCGACACCTTTTGGATATCTTCGTCAGAAGTTGGGGGTTATATCTTCTTTCGTCTAATCTGTTCACCTTGTCAGGGGGAGCATGTGCTTGTCACATATATGATACCTTCGATATTTACGGAAACAACTCAGGGGGAGTGTGTTTCTTCTTTTTCATTGATTTCAAAGGGGGAGAAAGTGTGGTAATGGTAAGGAGGCTACAATGGTATGGTTGGAAGTCCAGGTAGATCAGTGCACAATCCAGGCAGAGAGCGCATGGCTAGATGTCTAGGCAGAGCAGTGCATAGTCCAGGCAGAGAGCACAATTTTTTAGTTTCTTCAAGGGGTTGCCATCAATGCCAAAGGGGAAGATTGTTGACATATTTACAGACGGAAGAAAGAATATTTTCTTGTCACTAATGGCAAGCTCAACACGACAATGACGAACAAGAGAAAGTGGAAAGACCAGCAGCGTAAAAATGATGGCATGGCAAGATTAGAAGCACAAGATCAACAATGATCGTTGGATCACCCATCCCGAATTCCTGATGGCCATCAAATCTAAATTTAGATAGGAGGAGCTTGCAGAAGAGGAGAACATATCTCAAGCGTCATATCTGAGCACGAGGACCAATCATCGTTGGATCTAGAAGAACGAGCATGACCTTTAAGTGAAAGGTGAAACATGCTTACATAGTCTTGAAAGCAAGTGGACCATCCATCATTGAGGAGGACACATGGCGAGGGATTGGAATTTCTCTGACTTGCACATTGAAGGAGTCAAAGGAACGTGACACAAGAACTTGCGATATGTGAATACGCGATGAGATCTGAGCCGTCAGATGAAAAAGAGATCTGGACCATTGATTAGGCTAGTGAAGTGCTTGAAGGGTTGGCCCATGGTCGTAACCAAGGTTACATCGTCAAAAGGCTGGAGGAAATAAGTAGTAGCTAACCTCCTTTTCGGAAATCACGACATGGGAGAATCGAGACGCCTCATCACAAGAATCCAGAAATCGTGAATCGCGAAGCACTTTCTGGATAAGCGCTTGGTTACAACTAGCAGTCATATGTGAGGAAGGAGCTAGCCTAGCTAAGCTCCATTTCAGAGATCATAACATGTGAGAGTCAAGACGTATCATCACAAGATTTATGAAACAAAAAATTGCATAGCGCCTGTTGGTGTAGCCGGTGGTCACCGTCGGTGGTCACGAAAAGGGAAGGAGCTTGCAAGATTTCTAGGCTCCATTTCATGATCGAGAGTTGGAAGAGTAAGAGTGACTTGCAACAAATCTCACAAAATGCGAAAATGCGAAGTTCCCTTTAAATTAGGCCTTGGTCACAACCAATGGTCACAAGAATGGAAGGATTTATTTGCTAAGCTCTATTTCAGAGATCACAATATGAAGATTCAAGATCTCTCACCACAATTTTTCGGAAATGTGAAACCATGAAATCACTTTCTATTTAGCCATTGGTCACAGCTAGTGGGCACATGGGATAGAACGCGAGACATTGTGGATGTAATCCAACAATGTTGGTAAATTGGGAAACTGATCGAAGGGCAGTTGTTTCACTTTGCTAGTTAATTTTTCAGTTACGATTCATTTAGCAGAACCGAATCACAGTTCTTGATCGTTTGGCGATTCAGTTCCTCATGTGTTTTCTTTGGATATTCGAGGTGTAACTGAATGGGTTGTGGGGATAAAAGCGAAATGTGGTGACTGCGTGAGGTTGGCTGTTCTCACTGAAAAATGAGGTAAAATGTGAGAAAGGAAAATAGCAGAATGCACAGTGTGAGATCAAACTCAGAAATGATAAACAGAAGATGAACAGAGCAGAAGAATATTGAAGCAGAGAAGAATTGCATAAGAGAGATGAAGTGGTAAGAATTGATATATCTATACTGGTGGTTATTCAATCATTTATTTATAAAGCATGTTGATGGATGATACAAGAAAGACTTCACATGACAATAATGGCAAAGACATGTTCAATTAGCGATTAGAGTGATAAGGTGGTGAAATTGGAAAGGCAAGAAAATAATGTGTGAAATTATGGAGATAGAGACACCCCATCAAATGGCATACAAATGTGTTAGATTATGAAAGGAATTACTACAAAAACAAGTCTTATTAATGCAATGTAAAAACACATGTGAATGATAATTAATGTGAAAATGCAAATAAAGTTTATGATAATGTCATTGATTTGTCCCCAAGTGACTACACAACACACATTCTTTTAGTGCACAAGTACAGAATAGGGGTTTTGGAATTCAAAGGCACATTATGGTAGAATGGATAGTTGTAATGATTTAAGGACAAGTAGAAATGAAATAGGTTGTGTAATCACTAAGAATGGTTATTATACAAGCAATAAATAAAAAAGGTACAAGTATGTATAAATAAATGAAATAGGTTGTGTAATCATTAAGAATGGCTATTATACAAGCAATAAATAAAAAAGGTACAAGTATGTATAAATATAAGAGATAAAAAGGTTAAAATAACAAAAAGGATTAAGTAAAGGTAAAGGAACCAAGTAACTTTTAGCTCTCATTTTTACCAAAGTGACCTTGCATGTGATTCCTTGCGAGTTTGTTGAGTTCACTTACTTAAAAAGTGACTCGACTATTAACTAAGAGAGATCATGGCACAAGTAAGGATCCATAAATTTGTATTGTTTGCATGTCTTAGGGTTACAAAGAAAATGAAATTTTGGTTTAATTTGATGGAAATAATGAAAATTTCCCATTAGTATAGCTACAATATTATGCAAACAATTAGTAAAAAATTCTACAATAGTTGGACATGTGTGATCAAGATTAACTAATGCATCAACAATCCATTGTTGATGTGTTACAAACAAATCAATAAATTGACACAATCAAGGTTTATTACTAATTGAAGCACATCAATTCAAAGTGATTAGAAGAAATTGTCCTTAGTACAACCTTTGGAGCACAAGCATTAAGTTATGTGAAGAGTAAGTCAATTTTGATCATTTATCAATATAATTGTTTATATGTGAAGGTTTAAATCTTGTCTAAGGTTAATAAACACATTTTTTCAATGTTATAGTGATTGCAAAACAAATTTGTCTTGATCTTGCATATACAAAGAATGATATGATGGGCTCCCAAATTGCCCATCATATAGGGATGAGTACCAATGCATCTGGAGGATTATTGTGCACTTTTTAGGTAATATTTGAAGGTTTTAAGTTGAATTGACATTTTGTTTTTTCGGATTAGATAGTGATGTTAACTAAATAACATGAGCCCAAAAGACATTATGAAACAATGAAAGTTGTGATGTCTTTGTAAGAGCTTCTTAAAAAAAGCTAGTGGTTCCCTCAATTACACTAAAATAAGAAATAATATTGAAAAAAAGCATCAACTTCATATACTTTTAATGTATTAGTTCAACAAATTATATAAAATGATGTGTTTTATATAAAATTAGGTGGTAATTTGACACTTTGTGATTTAGTGGTTGAAATAACTTTGAATTATCATATAAATCACTAATGTTTAAACTTCGACAAAATTAAACCTCAATATGCATATTAACAACGTTTAATAACTCTCCACATATTGTAATAAATATAATAAGATTCATAACGCCTCATTTAAAAAAGGAAAAAACCATAACCAAAAAAATATGCAATAATATGGAGGACAATGGGAACTAATGGTTTTATAATATGGAGGACAAAAATATGCAATAATATGAAATATCCCTTTTATAACGATTTCATTATTAATACTTCGATTATAAATAAGAAGTGATAATAGTTTCATAGATAAACTTAATTCAATTTGTAGTCTTCTCCATCATGCTCCTTTTAATTGTGATTCCCTCCATATATTAAGCTAATATTGTCAATATTATAACATTGAATGAGAATATATTATCCACTTTATTAGGAATGAAGGTATAATTTGTCTTAGGTAAAGCATAAGTTTCTTATTACAAAATTTTAAAATCTAGAAAAAAAGGAAAATCATTCAATGGAAGAACAGGTTACCAAGATCAAGCTGAACTTGAAGGCAACACATTATAGGCAAAAGAGTTAAGCAGGTAAAGGCAGAATACCAAGGGAATTCCAAGTTGGGGAGCTGGACTAAGCTGGCAGCCATATATTGTGGACCTTTTTCAATCCTGGATAGGATAGGACCCGTTGCATATAAGTTTGCATTGCCTACTACCATAAAGACTCATAATTACCATCGACTTTGTCAATAGGAACAATGAAATAGAATATAAATACACCAATGCAATGGCTGCAAACAAAAAAAAGAAAGGGGGCTAGTGGGGTCACAAGAAAATGATTGATATTATATATTTATATTCATTATTTTGTGGATCTAATTTTTAGTGTTTTTTTTTTTCCAATGAAAAAAGAGTAATATTTTTATTTCAAATATTGAAATCTAATATTACATTCAATGAGTGCCTACAACATGAAGGTAAGTATTCAAATTTCCATGATCTTGAACATGATTTACTTGACAAACCTCTATATCTATAAACTACAATTCAAAATTTGATTAAGGAAAGAAATCATACATAATCCATATCAAAATCTAGTTAACTCACCACAAAGAATCAAACCCACTTAACAGTTCCAAGGGCGCAAAAATAATAAGAAAGAACCAAGCTAGTGTTCAATTTGAACACCCTCCCTAAGCTCCTACATTTTCAATACCCCAAACTATAACAAGACCCCTACTTTAGAAAGTTGTTCCACCGTTGTATTAAAATTGTGAAAGAGATGTTTGAATAAGACAAGGTAATTATGCTTCCCCATTCCTATACGTGATCCATCTGTGCTTAGAGTCCCAAGTGTTGGAAGTGTACATCACCAATCATCAAATGTATGATGAACATAGAGTCCCAAAATCCCTACACATTGGTTATACCTATCTCCACTACAATTTTGAGCAGTGTTGAGAGTGCACACAACTTGACCTAATTACTTGATCCATCTCCCAACCCCAATGAAAAAGAGAGGTGATGGGTAGATGAAAGAAAGAGGACTCCCCCAACACCACATTGTCCTGGATTGCCTTGCAATGCACCATTGAAATATTCCCAAGACACTAACTCATCAATCTCTAGAGGCTTAATATGTCTAGGAATTCTTTTTGTTTTCAAGTGATCTTGTAGTCATTAAAACAATGTTGGATTCGGTAGTATACCTATTCATAAGTGGTAGAAACTCTTTGAAATCTAACATTGCTTCTTGACCTCCATATAGCCCAACTTACCACTAATTAGAAATCTCTAAATTTTTTTGTTTTAGGGTCCTTATACCAGTGCTTGTAGGCCTATGATAGGGAGTCTACCTCCATTTTCCAATGCCTTCAATTAATTTTTTTTCCACAAACCATACTTCCAAAGTGAAATGCCATCCCACTAGAAGATGAAAGATAGTTTTTCATTTTCCTTACATATGAAACATATGTTTGGTCCCTATTGAGGCCTCCTTTGAAGTATATTTAGGTTCAATACTTTATTAGAGATTTCTAGCAAGATTTTTTTTTTAAGAAGCTTTGACTTGAGTGACAAATTTTAACTTCCATATCTTTGACCACCACCATTTCACGTTTGCTTTTGTTTTTGCCACAAATAGGGATGAGTAACCAAGCTTCACTACATATAAGCCATCCACTGGATTCTTTGACAGCCTGAATCCATATTCACCCATTCCTAATAATTGCACTAGCTACTAATAATTGAGTATAGGCCACTCATTCTACCATCATCCCTCTAAGGTCGAACTCTTATGTAATCATCCAATATTCCCTCCAAGGATGTTGTTGTTGTGGTGATGAGGAATCACACAAAAAATACAGAGTTTGATTATGTAGAGTATTCCCCAACTCCTCGGATAATCTAAAAATCCCTTTACATCCAAGCCAAGGATCAAACTCAATTATCACCCTATTCCATCATTAATTTTCCATGTTATCCAAGAGCTTGGGATTGGGAAAGAGCCAGTCAGTTCTTTTTAAGTTTTAATTGTGTATTCATGTATATTCAATCTAAGTCTTGATATGCAATTTTTAGCTCTTTATATGAGTTTGTATATTTTGTTATAAACTAAATTAGTGATGCACATGCTCTAACCTTGTTGCTTTACAATTTCTAAAGATATGCATTATGTTCCTACTTTTTTTTTGAGGATCTTTGCGGTTAATAAGGTCACACTTTTTCTTGATTTTCTTTTTTATTTGTTTCCACCTAACTAATTGGATTGGTGTTTATGGAGGCTCGGTAAAACTAATTGTCTTACTTCCTTAGATTTGATCGGAAGGACTACCTCCCTTTTTGGTTCCAAGTTTTTTGATGCATGATCCCTCCATGAGGTAGCCTTAATGATAATAACTTGCATAGGAGGGGTTGACTACTTTGGCACAACCAAGTATATATCTCATCACCCACCCTAGATGGAAGGGTTGGGCCCTTTTTTGGTATTCCAAAGTTTGATTAACCTAAATCATTTATTTGGATTTACCACTTAGGAATTCATCTAAAAGTGTTTACATCCTTTGTATTTGTTGTTTTTAATTATTTTTTATACCTTATCCTTTGGGAATGCATCCTCTAGATGCCCTATTTCTAGACAAACTCTGTAGCTAAACACCATGTTTACATCCATTGACGATCATCTCATTATATAACTATATTCTCTAAGAGACTTGGACTCAAGTCAAACTATACTAAATTCAAACATTAGCATTATTTCTACTGATTAACATTATTGATTTTTAAAGTAGTGAACTCTAGAAAGTTAACTTCTCTCTAAATGCGTCTTTTGTAGAGTGGAAAAGGTATGATTTTTTGGGTAAATAAAACATAACTATTTTACAAGATTGGATAATATTTTATCTTAGAGAAAATATCTACACATACACTACTTTGTATCTCCAATCATTTATAGGGATTAACATTATTGACTTCTAAATTAGTGAAATCCAGAATGTTAACTTCTCTCTAAATGTGTCTTTTGTAGAGTGGAAAATGTATGATTTTTTAGGTAAATAAAACACAACTACAAGATTTGACAATATTTTAGCTCAAAGCAAAGATCTACACATCCAAGACATTGTTGTAGAAAAAAGACCAACTTCTCATTGTCACTCCAAACTAGCTTTTTAGATGGTCTATTAAGATTTGTAAAATGTTACTTGCAATTTTTTTCCACATAACTTTTCAAGCAATGTTTAATGCTAGTTCTATTGGATACATTATATCTTAAAAAAAAACATTGAAGAAAAGAAAAAATTAGTGTTGTACTTATTGTCCAAAAAGTACCTACATAAAGTCTTGTGGTTCATCAATGTTGATCATTGTTGAGGGAAAGGTGTGTTGGAGAAATCATTTTTCCCCTTTGATAACTTGGTTGTATATTTGAAGATCTGGAGAGTCATGTTGAGGTGTCTGAGTGGAAATGTGGATGATAATTTTCAACCACTTACAAACAAAAACATATCTTAATGTTTAATACAACTTCATCTACAAGGTTTGCAGGTGTCGAGGGTGGGTCCTCTACAATCACAATGGAACAAAGAAGTTATCATTTGCATAGGGTTTGGGACAGTCTACCAATAATCAGTCAGAGGATTTAGTTATATACATGGGATTGAAACTCGGATTGAAACTCATTAATGTGGAGAAATTCAAGGAAATTATCGTCATTAGGGACTCTGAATTAGTCATTGAAAGATTGAGGAAGAAAATGATAAGTGGGAAACATAGTCTATGCAAAATCTTACAAAGGATTTCTAAGGAAGAGGGAAGATTCCAAAAAATCGAGCATTACCATGTCATTCGGAAAATGAATCATAAACCAGATTCTCTAGCCAAGGAGGCCTGCGATTTTGAACAAAGAACCCAAGCGAAATGGTGAGGTTTATATGCAATTTTTACTTAAGGAAATGTGGCCATTTAAAACAGATTTGGGTGTGATTTCATCACTAATCATGTCAATCCCAATATTTTGACACCTTGTGAATATGTGTTCCCCTCGGCACATTCATAGATCTCTTCACTCTACTCATCGTCTACCTTGGTGTGGTATATACACCCTCCGATCACCTTGGTACATACATCAAGGTATATTCGACGGTGTATATACGACTTGCCGCAACATTGAATGTTATGTAGCAAGTTGTGTATTGCTCGCCCCTTGGATTTGCTACTTGCTTGGCATACCGGTTAGTTAATGGAATGTACTTAATAGTTATAATTTTTGAAAGTGGGAGATCTCCTCCCCCTCCTCTTTCTCCATTCGGTGTGATGTTCACACAAGACAGACCCCTATTCTTCGCATTTTGGTGAGTAGCATCACAAATTCGTTAGCTTGCAGGCATTTCAGTTGGAAATTAGAAGTAGGGGCATTCGTGTCTTTTGTCTTAGTTTTTAAACTCCAATTCCCTTCCTCTCAGCCCCATCTCAAACGAAAATTTTCAACTAGTTGTCTTCTACACCCATCCAACATTAAGTTCATGAGTTCCAGGGATAGGAAGATCATGTGGCGAAAGAATAAGGCAACCTACAGTTTGTTAGACAACTGAGAGGGGGGGGGGAGTGAATCAATTTTTATTGCGCTTAAACAATTATGCCCATTTTAAACTCTTTATGGAACACTCAATGACAATCACAACAATGCAGGGAAGTAAGCAATAGAATATTCAACATCAATCACATACATGAAATATATAGAGACATATATTTATTATGGAAACCCATAAAGGGAAAAAACTCTTCTTCTTGATATGATAAGTAATCTTTATTTTCTTTACATTATCATTCTTATGAGCTCCAACTCCTCTTTAGGCTACAAACTCTGTATTACAAGCAACAAATTTATGAGAGCACCAACTCTTTGGTTTCTCTAGCACCCACTAGAAGGAAGCACCAACTCCCTGAGTGTTCTAGCACCAACTGGATGGAAGCACCAACTTCCAGTCACACAGGCACCAACCTGTATAACAGAGAACAATAGTTCTCCCTTGCACCACCCTGTCACCCTAGTTTTTTTGGCTGCAACCAGATGAAAACTACAACTCCCTGTGTTCAAGCACCCACTTGAAACTCTAAGGACAACAATCCTCCCTACCACCCCGAAATATAGATCTTTTCTTTTCATAAATTTATCACAGTGATACAATGTTTATCAATGGATTACCGGTCTCATCACTGTTCTGCTACACTGCTCTGCTCTGCCTGCATCAGTGTCTTCCTGCTCGCATCTTCTTGAGATTTCTATTCTTCTGCTTTGTCTCTGCATGTGCACCTCAACTTTTTCTTCCTCTCTCAAATATGCATTCCTGTTCTATGTGTTATGCCTCTTCTGTGCATTTTAGCTGCTGCACACATCATGCTTTTATCCACATGAATAACTCTCAATAGAAGCAACCCACTCTTCTTTGTTCTGAATTTATTTATCATGTCAAGTCCTCTATTTGATCATACACCTAACTCTTCATCATCTCTGGCGATTATGCTGAGTCTATTGTTCATCATTGGTCATTATCTTGATATTCTTAGGCTTCTCTGGTAGCTACAGTCTTCGATGTGTTTCCATCTGTCAATCGTCTTTATGACGAATCTTCATTCCACTGGTAGTTACCTTAAGACTCTTCATCTCCTCTGGCAATCACCCTGAGATTCTTCGAATTCTCTGGTAGATGCAATCAATCATTTTCTGTAGTTACAATTAGTCTGTCTCTAGCAGTTACTGAGAGAACCTCCGCGCACTCATACCTTTGGCACCTTTTCCCTTTCTGAGAAAACTACACAGTGGGCACTAGATTTTATGGCTAAACCCCTTCCTTTCATGTGACCACGAGATGTGACCATATGCCTATCCAAAGGCGCTACATGAATCGAGCATTAGATATTCAGCTGCGAGTTGCCTCGATTCTCCCAACTCACGATATATAAAATGGAGCTTAGCAGCGCTAGCTCCTTCCTCTATTCTCTCTCCACGTGATCGCTAGCTGTGACCGCTCACTAATCAAAAGGGCACTTCACGATCTCAGTGATCTCCAATGTGGAGACCAATGACGTGCTAGCTCCTCCCTTAATCCTTCGACGATGTGACCTTGGCTATGACCACAGGACTAACTTTTTCATGCCTAATTAATGGTCCATGATCCTCAGTGGTCCGACGACTGTGATAAAATCGTGACCTCACGTGTCAGGTGTTTGAACGTGAGCCAACCCTGAATCTTCCAACTCCCGATTCCCAATTCAGCGCTTTGTGTCAGATCGACGACCCACAACCCTCTATAATCCAATGGTCCATATCTTATCGAGACTTCACATTTCACGAAGTTGGAGGACTACTCACCTCCCTTCTCCCCACTCTCGATTTTTGAAACTTGTTCTAGATCAACGACCCTCAACATTCCTCGATGCAACGACTATGATCAATATTGTGAACTCGAACTACACGATGTCTGTGGACTTCTCGACACAATTTTTTTGATTCACGATTCTGTGAATCTACTTTATCGACTGCCACGTGTCCTTCCCAAATGAACGGCTAGGATTGTTGCATATCCCAGCTCCTTAGATATTTGTCGCCTGCCTTATCTATATTTGCGAGTGTCATATCAACAGCTCACAACTCCCCATGATATAACTGTCTAGATAAACTCGCGAACTCAGACATCGCAAGTTCCTACAACTCTTACCTTTGACTTTTCCAGTTCGCGAGTCAGTGAAATGTTGATCTCTCGCCACGTGTCCTCTGGATCCAATATTTCATATCTCATCGTGATTTCACATTTTGTGGAGTTGGGGGATGGATCTCGGCCATTATCCTCTTCATAGTTTTACTGGATCCGTTGGTTGTTGGTCCTCGATGCTCAGATGCAATGGATCAGATCTGTACTTCTCCTATGCACTTCCTCGGGTCATTGGACTCTGATCTAACGAACACTATCGTTCTTCCTCCTGAGCTTTCTTATCTCTCTAACTTAGAAGGTTTTCTAAGTGTTCAAAATGTCTTGACCTTTTCTCCTCCTATGATTCCTTCTCTTGGACCTCGGCTGCACTTCTGGAAAGAACTATCTCTTTTGAGCTTTGATCTCTGCATACTCATGCTATTTCTCTTGATCTTTGATTTGCATATTGTTTACTTCTTCTCCTGAACTTATGCTTTCCTTGTTTTCCATCATTGTTGATTTCCTCATTGTTGCTTTTCTTGCCTGTAAACATATCATTGTCACTATTGTTCTTTCCATCAATGACAAACACACTGTGCTTGTAAACCTACCAACACAGTTTTCTCAATTGTTATGTGCAGGATATTAAGAGAATTGTGAGAGTCCAAGGCACTGAGTTGGAGTTGAAAAATAAAAATGCAGTTAGGCTTGAGGAAAAATTTCGCACCCAAGAGAAAATAAGAGACAGGAAAATCACAGGCCTGTCAAATTCACTCACTTTAACATGACAATTATGATCTCAGGCAACTATGCAAAATTTTCAAGCAACTATTCAACATTTTCAAGCAATTATGCAACATTTTCAACATTGGCTATTATGCAACATTTTCAAGCAACTATTTAGAACTAAACAAGAATCTCTGTTAGTTCATTTGCAGCTCAGAATGGCATCACGGTTCCTTAAGACAACTAGGGACAATTATAGAGCATCGAACAACAACAACATGTAGACAATACGCTTAAACTTTCATAGACATGTCTCATGTTTTGTAAAGTTTTATATATGTTAAGCTCTTTTGTCAGAATTTATACCTATAGATATGCTAGAAATTTTGTAACCATCTCAAATATAGTAGATATGCAAGAGACAAAATCTTCATTTCATGATAGATTGATGTTCAACCTTCGTGCAACCCTTTTTATAATACAAAGCTAGTCGTTCTTGTTTATATATAGAGAGACAATGCTTCATCTACTACGATTAGTAATTAGACTTCCAACAAGTCGTATGATGTTTCAAATGGTCCATGGTTAGATCCAAACATAATGGTGAGTCCTACATATTCTTGATTGCAATATTTAGATGCCTTATCATCCCAACCCATTCCTTTGTCATGAAAGTTATTTAACTAGTTTTTAATAATATTTGATTTTGGTAGCCAAATCACTTCTACTAATAATTTTTTTTTTTTTAACTAGAACGGTTATGTTGCATTAATCGATTTTCAGGCAAACCTGAATCAGAAAGTTACATATCTAAAGAAGGTTGGTGACCTCTAACAGTGCTACCAACCTTCTTGTGAGCGTCTTGGGAAACCCATCCCATTCGCTTCTTGAACTAGTTCGAGAAAATGACAAAAATTGCATACATGAGTAAATTCTCACAAATTGTGAGCATAGTAGAAGACAAAAGCAAAGCATTAAACCGAGGGGGATGAGAATTTCCCCTTAATGTAGGGGTCCAGCTTTTTATGAGATCCTAAAGAAATGTTGGAGGCTGCCTCCTTTTCTCTGCGCGCTTTATTGGTCTTTCGCCCTCTGGTAAGGGGTGGAGACGGAACATTGTCTTCCGGTTCAGAAGTGTCCACGGAGACTGAAACTACCAGGTCTGCATTGGCAGAAGGTTCCAGAACTGAAGCCTTTGCTGCCATTGTGGTGGATTCCGGAGGGCTTTCGTCTGCTGGGGGGTCTTCCTTAACTGTTGTTGCTTCTGGATCCTGGGCTTCATCCTCCTTCAGCGCATCAAAGTTGTTTTTAGTCTCTAGAGTTGTCTCTGCCGTATGGGTGGCCTTTGGGGCCTGGGCTAACGGATCCTTTCGCCTTGGCTGCCGTCGTCGATTAGTTACTGGCTGAAAATCATATTCTTTGGCTGGTCCCGGCTCCTCAGAGATTTTGGGGCAGATTTTTGCGAAGTGACCGTAAGCATGGCACCAGAGGCACTTAAAATGAATCTGCTCGTAGTCCAGCTCTTGGATGTGGCACCATTCCCCCAGGGAGAGCTTAATGGCATCCAGAAGTCCTTTTTCGAGATTTACCTCAACACAAATACGAGCGTAGGTGAACTGTTCCCCCTTCGGCTCCGCCCTGTCCAGGAAACGCCCGAGCTTGTTTCCAATGTCCTCCAGGGAACTTATCCCCCAGAGATGCATTGGAAGGTGAGGCAGCCTAACCCAAAYAGGGGYTGYTGTGATCTCRGCTTYGGGGTTAAAGTCAAGAGTCCAGGGGGCTAAGAACAGCCCCTTCGGTCCCATGAARTAGGGACCAGATCTGAATACTAAATCACGGTCCACTTTCCTYGTGAAGCTGAAGACAAAGAAACCCCTGCCTACTGCATATAGAGTAACGTTTCCCTGTATCAGCATCTTCCATCGATCTTCCATCCATGCCTCCACTGTTTTGGGGCTTGGCCATAACCCCGTAAACTTTCCGATGAGAGCATTTTCTGTTAGAATGAGGGCAAGTTTGCAAGGGTCTTCTGGATCTAGCTCCAGAGAGGGGATCTCCTCCATCTTCTTAACAAACTTAGACTTGAGAGAAGCCTTGGATTTAGGTCCTGCTAAGCGGACTAACATATTGAAATCTTCCAATGGGTCTTTTTCCATCTTGGCGATCGGAACTGGGGCCATTGTAGAAGGCGGCGACCCCCGGCAAGCAAAAAACACAGGCGAGAGGCGATCTACGGCCCTGTACCTGGTCTCTTCTACAGTCAAGACATGCCCCTCCACAAGAGGACGGGAAAAACGTAGGGGAGGCGAGCCCACTGCTCAAAAACGCGTGCCAAACACGCAGGCGAGAGGGACGCTCTGAAAACCCAAAACGGAACCCCTGCAACTTAAAAAGCAACCTGGAAACGAACCAAATCCGACCTGAAGTGATTTAGACCTCGATTTGAAGGTTATTCTCTGCAGAACGTTACCCAGAACACGCCCACCACATCGCCCAACGCAACACTTTGCTGAGAGAGCGATGGGAATCTGGCTCGGCAGCTACAAACGAAGCTCAGAGCCCCTGCAAACAAAAATGAGAATGGTGGCGGCTAGGGTTTGGGCCCTAGCCGCATTGGCATTTCGTCTCGTTCCATTCCTCCGCCCTCTTCTACTAATAATTATATGATATTTTTTGGTTACTCTATTCATAACAAAATTTTGGATCAATGTTTTTTATAATTGGGTTGCTTTCATAGGTGTGCTTAGTATTTCTTTTCATGGATATATTACAATGCTATGTATTGTTGACTTATAAAATATAAATCTTATATTCTTAATGTCACAAAATTTAAGTTTGACTAAGTTGTCATAATACAAGGGTAATATTATGTTAAAGTCATCTAAAATTTGCACCTAGTTTCAACTATAAGGAAATTTATCTAAAAAAATTGAACCCAACTTGACTGTTATTGACCTGAAAAAGAGAAGAATGACATTTGAAGGTGATGGCCTTAGGATCATTGCACCTCTTGACCCTGATGAAGGTCGCAGATACACAAAACCTATAAGAGAAGAAGAATGTGCGTATGAGCTAGAGAACATTTATAAATTAACAACATGACAACATGATTATTTTAATCCTACAACAAATGGAAATATAAGTTGGGGAAGTGAAAGTTCATGCTCGTCAAATTCAGAAGAAGCATTGGAAAATTGGCAGAACAGAATGTATGAAGTCTCTACACGGAGGTGTGCCAGATTGACTAAGGTAGTTCGCTGGATTGGCATATAAGTAAGTAATCTTCCGATATTTGATGGATTGAATAATTTAGAGACATTTCTATTTGAATTTGAAGAAATTGTACCAACACAACAAAGGTTGTTGGCACTAGATGAAGCCTTGAAAGCAACACCACATAGATGGTGGGGAACACACAAGAATAACATCGCGGAATGGGTACAATGCCACACCTTGTTGACAATGCACTTTTCAGACCAAGTTGAAGGTTGCAAAGTTCGATACATGAGCCAGAGTTGTCCTAGGGATCTTGTGCAAAGTTGTGAGGAATCCTAGAGCATAATTTCTAAAGAACAATGGGTACATAAGTTCATTAACACCTTAGATAATACACCTATCAAATGGTATGTTCAAGCAGAAATGTGCTTAGTCACTACAGATTGGTATGGTATGAACCAGAAATTTATAGCTACGTTCCTATTTGAAAGTCAGTACCCCACAGTAGATCAGGCTTTACAAATTATCAAACAGAAGGTCTTTGAGGAGGCACCTAACCCCCCTCTTGAACAAGTAGAAGATGAATGGATTGTGCCTCTTCAATGGTTACAGAGTTGTTATAATATTAATGTTGATGAGAATGATGACCCTAGGAATGTGAACATTTCAGAAACTGAAGGACAAAGAGATATAAAAGGGACGGGGATTTCACTACCTTTTGTTGGGCAGCCTATTAAAATTAAGAAAGTTAATATTGGAACAGAGAAAGCACCTAAGTTGGAAAATGTTGGAGAATATTGGGATGATGCTACTCTTGGTAAGATTACAGAACTATTGCATGAGTATCAGGACATGTTTCCAACCAAGTTCACATACATGAAGGGTATTAAAGGGCCCATGGAAGAAATGAAGATTCCTTTGAAAGAAGATGCACGACCTGTCAAGCAAAGGCCTTACAAACTGAACCCCAAGTACAAGAAGAAAGTTAATATTGAATTAGATAGAATGATGGAAGTAGGAATCATAGAACCAGTTGAAGAATTTGAATGGATTAGCCCTATGGTGGTCCAAGATAAGAATTCAGAAGAAATCAGAATCTGTGTAGATCTCGGGAAATTGAATGATTCATGTTTACACGATCCATTTCCTACACCTTTTACTGATGAAGTCTAGATAATGTAGGAGGACAAGAAGTTTATTCATTCACAGATGGATTTTCAGGCTACCACCAGATCACAATTGCTAAGGAGGATAGACATAAGACTACATTTTCAATAGAATGGGGTTCCTTTCAGTACGTTGTGATGCCTTTTGGTTTGAAGAATGCACCAACCATCTTTTCCAGGGTGGTGGTCGAAGCATCTAAGGATTTTTTACATAAGTTTTTGGAGGCATACTTTAATGACTGAACCATTTTTAGTCTACTGAAAGATCATATTGAATATTTGAGATTAATATTAGATAATTGCAGGAAATGTCAGATTTCCTTGAACTTGAAGAAGTGTATTCTCTTTTCACCTTTTGGAGTGTTGTTAGGACACATTGTGTGTAAGAAGGGGTTGTTGGTAGATCCTTCCAAGATTTCTATCATTGTTGATCTACCTCCTCCTACTTCGGTTAGACAGTTGTGCACTACATTGGGACACACTGTATATTATAGAAAGTTTATTAAGGGTTACGCACAGATAACAACACATATGGAAAAGATATTAAAGAAGGATAGCAAGTTTCAATGGACAGAGGAATGCCAACCGAGCTTCGACACATTAAAGAAGAAAATGATCACTGCACCTATTTTGGTTTTTCCAGATTGGAGTAAGGAATTCCATGTTCATGTCAATGCTTCATCCATTGCATTAGGAGATTTTAGCACAACCAGGTGCAGGAGATATTGACCACCCTATAGCCTTTTCTAGAAGGAATCTTTCTACATCTGAAATGAATTATACTACCACTGAAACAGAAGGCTTAGCTATGGTATATGCGTTGCAGAAGTTTAGACACTACTTGTTGGGAGGACATTTTAAGATGTTCACTGATCATTATGGATTGAAGTACTTAGTCAACAAGCCAATGTTGGGGGGAATAATATGCAGATGGTTATTATTATTCCAGGAGTATGAATTTGAGATTATGGTCAAGCCAGGAAGAATGAATAAGGGACCCAACCATTTATCCAGGTTAGAACAAGGAGAGGAACCTACCAATTTGGATGACACACTACCAGATGCACAGTTGTTTGCCATCAAGAAAGTTGATGATCACTTTGTTGGTATAGTCCATTTCCTGTCCACAAGAATGGCACCTCATGACTATACAGTTATTCAGAAGAAACAGTCGGTAGTCCACGCTACAGAGTTTCAACTTATAGCTGGACAGTTGTATAAGATGGGACCATATGAGATCTTAAGAAGATGTGTTATGGAGTCAGAAATACCATTGATCCTTGCAAAAGCACATGAAGGCATCGTAGGAGGACATTATGCAGGGAAAGAAACAACATATAATGTTCTCAGAGCTGGCCTCTCATGGCCCACTTTACATAAGGATGCTAAGGAATACTACAGATCCTGTGATGTATGCCAAAGAGTAGGAAATCCTTCTAGAAGGGATGCGATGCCTTTAGCACCACAATTAATTGTACAAGCATTTGATAAATGGGCTATTGACTTTGTGGGACCTATCAACCCACCAGGAAAGCACACATGAGCTCAGTATATCATCACTGCTACAAAGTATTTGACCAGATGGGTAGAAGCAAGAGTAGTTAAAGAATGTAGTGAAACTACGACTGTGTTCATCTTGGAGGATATCATAACCAGATTTGGATGCCCGGAGATCCTTATGAGTGATCAAGGCACACACTTCATTAACAAAACTATTGAATCCTTGATTCAGGAGTTCAAAGTTTATCATCAGAAGAGCACACCATATCACCCACATGCGAATGGTACAGTCGAAGCTTTCAATAAGATTTTGGGGAGAGCGCTAACTAAGATTTGCATTATTAATAGAGATGATTGGGATTTGAGAATTCCAACAATGTTATGGGATTATTGAACCACTTGCAAAAAGTTGACAACGTAGACTCCCTTTAAGTTAGTTTATGGCCAAGAAGCAATGGTACCTATGAAACATTTGGTTCCTAGTTTAAGAACTGCAACATTTATAGGTACAGATGACACTGACGTTGTTCAATACAGGCTCGTGATGTTGATAGAACTAGAGGAACACAGATTCATTGCAGGATTTCATCAGCAAGTACAAAAATAATGAGAAAAGGCTTACCATGACAGACATATCAAGAAGAAAGCATTTAAACAAGGAGATTTGGTACTTTTATATGACAACTTCATGAAGCATCCAAGAAAGTTTAGGACACATTGGCTTGGGCCATTCAAGGTTGTCTATGTTACATAAGGTGGAGTTGCGTAATTGAAGACTCTTAATGGAGAATGGAAGGATGGTTTAGTAAATGGGAGCCGATTGAAGTTGTATTATGACAACCAACTTCCTCCCAGCTCTCAGTAAAAGAAAAGGAAGAAGGTTCTAGGTACCATATGTAGTTGAAATCGGGTACTAGACATAGAAAATATAGTTTGCACATGATAGGGAGGGATAGAGCAGAAATCATAGGCTGCTCCGCGCAGTCTACAGTTGAAGTAATACAGAGGGCTCAACCCTGCAGTGACTCGAGACAAGTCACATGTGAGTGTTGGGGTCATGTTGGCCCTTGGTCATGTATTAAGGAATAAAGCGAATATTAAGGAAGAAGAAAGACAAAGTATGAAGTGCACAGAAGGCACACAAACTGAGGAAGGGTCGAAGTGGTTAAAGAAGCATAAAGGAAGGAACAAGGTGAAGGAAAGCAACTCGTTGAAAGAAAATACCAAGGAAGAAAAAGCAACAAAGAAGATAGACCGTGGACAATTCAGTAAGTGGAAGAAGATATTAATGGATGCTTTGGAGCACCTCATAGAAAAGAAGGAGGAACAGGTCGACGAAGTCCTTAAAATTAGGATTATGTGGATCTAGGGTTTTGGCAATGAGGATTTAGGGTTTTGGACACCTAGGCTTTGGTCAAGAGTTTTCTAAGAGTCATGGAATGTATAAATAGAGGTCAAGAAGAGTTGAAAGAGAGAGAAAAGAGTGGTATTGAGATGTAGTAGTGTTATGTTTTAGAGTATTCTTGTCTTTCGGGTCTTCAACTAGGTGCGGAGATCTAATCTCCAACTGGGTGTGCAAGGATAGGGAATACAGAGGAAGAGAGAGAAGGGTCTACAGTTGAGTGCGCAAATAGAACTGTATATTTTCATCTATTTGATCAATAAACAGACTTCTATGGACATAGCCATAGGGAGAGGGTGAACCACGTAAAATCTTGTTGTTCTATGTGGTTGATGTTGTGTTATTTGCTATCTTTTATTCTGTTATTGCACTATTATTTTTCCTATTGAAGATAAGAAGATATAACTAACTTCGCGAAGCTAAGCATAATATTGTTAAAAATCTCTAGGTTATCTTGTGTTGTTGTTCTGGAATCATCTTACATTTCCTCTGGTTGTAGACACTTGTGTCCTACAACCCCCCTATTTCTACTTTGGGTGAGACTTCATCTGCTTCGCAAGCGTTGTCGTAAGGGCCAATAGTTAGGGTTTGTTGGTGCATTGTTAGAGTTGAACCCTGGGTCTGCCCCTGTGCCAACATGCAGCTACGGTAAACCTTAGCCACAATAAATGTGCATCACAATTTCTTCCATTCTCTTCCTTATTGTTTAAAAAAATGAGGATATTGTAAATTTTATATATATATATATATATATATATATATATATATAAACATAAAACAAATGTAATTTAATGTAATTAACTTACAATCAATATAAAAACAATTTCTAATTTTTTAATCTAATCACTATATTATTAAAAATGCAATTGATTAATTTTTCATTTAATCATTATATTATTAAAAGAACCATACAAATTAATTAAACATATAAAATTATAAATATAAAATTTATAAATTCAAAAATTAAGGAAATGTTAATATTGATCTTCAATAACATCCTCCTCATCAAGGGATGGTAGGTGCGAGGGGYGGGGGTTGGGGAGGGGGGGGTTCTTTATGATACTGGAGGAAACAATATTGTTTATTACACCTGGGGGCTTGGATGTGTTTCAAATAATCTTTCCAAAGGCTATTTGTTGTGGAGGGGCATGTGCAGCACAAAGGAGGAAGGCTTAAAAAATTTAATCATTCTAGGGGATTTGATGTTGGTTATCAGAACCTTGATTGATAAAGAAATGGCAGAAGGAAACATATTTAGCACTCACATATCAATGATTAAAAACTCTCCCTTGCTTTGAACATATTTCCTTTTTCCATATAAAAATAGAATTCAATGGTGAGGAAAATCATTGGGCCAAGGTGGTTTCCTCCCTAAGCCCAAGGTCACTGATAAAAAATGGTGCGTGTGACTATAGCCCCATACCTTAACAAAACCCTGTGTATCTATTTAAATCATATTCATTGTTAATTCATTTCCAGACACATCAAGGGAAGGGTGTCAAGAGGCCTCCATTGTTCACATGTATGGTTCATATGGGGCACATTGAGGCTATTCAATGTAACATGTGTGAAATTTTATTGATATGTGTGATTTCATTGATAATGGGGAGTGACAGAGCCTCTATTAAAACAGATTTAATATGTAATTCATGAAATTGGCATGGATCATTTAGAAGCGAGGCTATTTAGGGTTTGAAGTGGCATGAAGGTTCCTAGTGCAGGCTCAACACATCCATAAGTGGATACAATTACACTCGTGGGTGGTGATCTCGGATGGAGTTGCATCTTCAATGTCGATATTATATATTGTACAAGACAGGAAACCCCTGATCCTTTGGTTACTTTTCCTTATGCTAGTTTCTTCTATTTCTTTTTGTGACTTGGACTAGTATATCCAAAATAACGTTCCTCTGTTTATGCTAGTTTTCCATAAAATTGGAATCGATAACTATTGCCCGGGGATTGTTTGGCCCGATTTCTCTTTAAGTTGTATTGTGCAAGGTTTGTTTTATTTAGACATGGAAAACCTATATTGGAAGGAAGTTTGTAAAATTATTTACAAACATAAAGAAATTACATAGGCTAACAACGGTGCTCTCATGCACATCTTCTCGAAAATCATAGAACTAGAGCAAGACAATATCACAAATGCTACCAAAATAAGGAATATTCTTGTCCTCCAGAAACAACAAATAGAATCTCTAGAAGTTGAATTCTATGGGCTCCACTCTCTAGTTATCCTTCATCATTTGGATTATCTCCTTGTCGCCTCCAATAATTATGGTTGCAAGAACTTGTTGCAAGCAGATTTCAGGGAAGATGAAATAGTGGTTCAAAACACAATCCCATGGAGATGGAAGACATAGAGTCCCCTCATTCAGCTGAGGGGCATGAAGATCAAGAAAATGCACCTCCCTAAATGGTTTTGTATTTTTTTTAGAGTTGTTAGTTTTTTAGGGTAAATTTGTAAAGCAAGTTACTTGTAGAAATACTTGAAATTCCTATATAAAAAAGGCTTTAAAGATCATGATAGCTATATTGGAATTGTGATCTTAGTTTTGGAATAGGATTTAGAATACTTTGTATGTAATTGTTGCTAGCTTCAACGTACTTTCCTTTTTAAAATAAAAAATAAAAAACATCATCTTCATCAAAATAAATTTAAAACAAAATTATTAAAAAAAAAGAAAAAAATCAAAATTCACAATAATGTTGTATACACATTAATATAAAATTAGATGTATCACATTTCATTATAATTTTATATTTGAAAATAAAGTTATTATAATTAATTTAAAAGTTAAATTTATCAATTTATTATCAATAAAAACATTATAAAACTTTTATATAACACATTTTCATAATATCATATTATTAAAACCAAATGTTGTTATAATTTAAAATTAAGTTTATCACTTTAATATTATAATTAAATTACCTTTAATAAACAAATAAATTTAAATGATATTATTACATTGTTATAATATAATACATCACCCCTCATATGGGGTGTCAGGGACGCAATCAAAGCGTCGATGGGTCCTCGACCCCCCCACCCACCTGGCCTCCAGAGTTGCGGACAAGTTCCAGTTGCCTCCGTCACCCACCTCACCTCTTGATGCGATTTAATTCTCCCCACCGTTGTCGTTTCCTAGATTTCGAGTGTTCATGTACTAGCATTCACATCATGATTATGCACTCACCTCACTTGTCTAATCCTCCTGTCCTTCGCATGTGGTATGGGAAGGTGAAAAAGAAGCTCAATTTTATGGCGGATACAACCCATATCCTCGATAAGAATGGGAGCATCCTCCACTCATGGGCCATGACGTTGGGTGGCTATGTTAGTTGTGTGCCCTTGTGGCTACACTACTACTTTTCTCTAGCTGTTCATTTCTCTTGTCCCTTCTTCCCCTCAACAAATTCCTTGTTGCACCCTGTAGTGGGCATTTCCTCCCCCTTCTTGCTTTGGCCTCTTGCGCTCTTGTTTTCCAATTCCTTTGATATGGCTAGGGGGAATCTCTTCCAATCGAGGTCATGGAGGCACCTCGCGTAGACCCAAAATCTGTCAGACAAGGTTGATGGATAGTTGGTATGGATTGTTGGTTTTCATTGATGTCAACCATTGGAGAGTGATATTGTAGATTGATTTTAACCCTTGGACAAAGTCCGATAGTGAATTCTGGTAGCACAAAGGTTTGGGTAATGGACCCAAGGTTGTTTCATGTATAATGGTATGAGTTTTAATATATTTGAAGGTAAGACTATTCTATATGGATAGTACATGTCATTCCATTTCTGGTGGTATGTGGAATGTCACATAACTCCTCATGATTAGAGAGTTATGGCCTTGAGAAGTTGGAGAACCCAGGTTTGGGTAATGGAACCAAGTTTATTTGATGGATAATCATATGAGTTTCAATATATTTGAAGGAAAGACTATTCTATATGGATAATACATGTCATTCCATTTCTGGTGGTATGTGGAATGTCACATAACTCCTCACAGTTTGAGAGTTATGGCCTTATGAAGTTGGAGGACTCTCATATATTGGCTTGAAGCCCCAAAAGGTCAAAGAAGTCAAAGAGCTTGCAAAGAATAAATTATTATTTAAATGATAAATTAAAGTGGCAAAGTCAAGAAGGATTATTTAAATAATAAAGTGAAGTGACAAAATCAAAGAAGATTATTTAAATGATAAAGTGAGGTGACAAAGTCAAGGAGGAATATTTAAATGATAAAGTAATGGAGAACTTTCTAATTATGGAAAGTGGTTAACCCTAAAAATGAGGAAAATAGGTTAAGTGACCGACAAATGGGTCAAGTGACCTAGAAATGGGTTAAATGACCTAGAAATAGGTTAGGTGACCTAGAAATGGGTTAAGTGACCTAGAAGATGCTTCTAAGGAAGATATTTGGAGAGTATAAATAAGAGGCAAGGCTCTCTCATTTTACATCACACTTGAGTATATTGAATATCTATAGGTGACTAAGGTAACCAAAGGATATCTAAGCCAAATTTCAAGGGAAGGTGAAGAAAAGAAGGCCAGAATTCAAGGGAGGATAAATTCTTTTGATGATGCTTTCTAAGGTATGTTATTTACAAGTCATCTCACCATTTTTGCAATAATTTTTTTATAGAATGATTCAGACCATGAAATTGATAGGACATTGAGGAAACATATCTAAATATTTTTGGTAAAAAATTCATCTTTTGGGTCGTTGTATTTTTGGAGTTACAGTCAGTGGCAAATAAGGTTTGTGGCTAGTCTCGAAACTAGTCTAAAACAAGTGTTTTGGGTAAAAAAGTCATAACTTATTCATAACATATCCAAATTAAGTAAGAACAAATGTGTTGATTAGAGTACAATCTATAGTATTTTTTGTAACATTTTCATATCCATTCAACAAATATTTTGTGCGGGGCATGCTTTACAAGGTTGCTCTCTAGAATAAGCCAGAATTCAACAAGGTATGCCATTTTTGCTATAACTCCTTTTCTGAGAGGTTATAAGTAGTGACAATTGGAGGAATTGCATTAAACAAACTGAAGAACATTGTGTACTATTTTCAGATCTTTATTCATTACAGGTACATAGTTATGATTATTTCAAGTTAGGGTTGTTGACTAATCCCAAACTATTCATGTGAGACTAAAGAAAAGTTTGATGAAAATGCTAGTCTCTTGTTGTGAAAGTTAAGGATGGTTTGCAGGTATGTGATCATATACACTAGTTCTATTACTGAATTACAAATCATATTTGGATGATGAAATTGATGAAGGATTTTGGTTAAGGTACATGTTGGGTACATGGTTGAGACAAGTAGTTGATGAGTTGGCACATACATGAGGTGTATAGTTGATGATGGTGGTACATCTTGATGACTCATAGTTGATGAGTAGTTGATACATGATTGGTATATACTTGGTACATGGTTGGAGGCACTTGTTAGTAGTATTTTTGACACATGGTTTATGGATGATATAGCATACTTGCATTGGTATATTATTAGAAGCACATAATGATCTTGTTGATGATTATGAGTTGTTGTGTTATGGTTGGTTGATGCACATCTTTGAGGGTTGTATTGGTGATTGATCTTGGTGAGTAGATCTGATTTGGTTGATAATATTGATGAGACAGGTTGTTGTGATAGGTTGTTTGGACAGGTTGTTGTGACAGGTTATTTGTATAGGTTTGGTGCATGGTAGATGCACTTGTTCATGGTACAGGTTTTGAACAAATTTGGTGCATGGTTGATGCACTTGGTCAAGGTAAAGGTTTTGTACAGGTTTGGTGCATGGTTGATGCACTTGTTCATGGTATAGGTTTTGTACAGGTTGGTGCATGGTTGATGCACTTGTTTATGGTACATGTTGATTATAGGTTGATTGGTATAGTTTTACAGTAGTATATCTCACAGTGATAGTGTGACAGTGGTTCCATCATTCTACTTATTCGTCAGGGTGGTTGGACGGGGCAAGGACAGGTGGTTGTAGCCACCTTCTGGTTATAGCACGAGAACATAGTGGGTTGTAGCCTCCTTCTAGTTGTAGCCAGAGAATTGGGGAGTTGGAATTTCCCTCAGGTTGTAGCTTGAGAAACTAGGGGGTTGGAGCCTCCCTCCAGTTGCAGCTGGAAAACAAACCAAGTTGGTGCTTCCTATTGGGGCTAAATATATGCACTGTTAATTCCCACATTTAATTATCAACCAGGGTTTGTAATCTTCGAGGTGCATGTGCAGGAAACGTAGGATCAAAGCCTAGTCTAGCCTAATATAAAGCTAGCAAAACAATCTTCAAACCCACACCGCAGGAAATTAACACTAAGGATTCATCACTGGGACACAAGAATAACTTAGTGCTATAAGGGCTTAGATCACAGTCTTTCATGCACTCAGGGTGATGTTCGTGTGATTAATTGTGAGTAGCTTACTCAAGTCTTATGTCTTTCAATGATTATTTCCTATAGCGAATCCACACTTAAATGCAATAAAAGAAACAAGCCAACGGAAATGAGATTCACGATAGAAAATAACACCTTAGGAAGAATTTCAACGCGGGAAGGCCATATCTCACAAGTTAGACTTTTAATCTATCTATTGATGATTGAAATTATGTGAAAGTAAAGTGCAAGGAATCCAAAGGTACGGGAAATAAAATTAAATGCAGGAAACTCAAAATCATCAAACTCAATCAACACCTAAGATTCACTTAATCAACTAAATTTCTGATATTTACAAAATAAATTATAATGTAAATTGATACCCAAAATCTATAATGAAACCAAATATGTTGTAAATAGAGTACCCTCAACTTGAATTTCAAACCAAACCAAAATAAACTACTAAGCTTTATCAACTCAACTTGAAATCTGAAGGCTAGTAATTAAACTCGTAAGACAAACCACTCATACAAACTGAGTACTCAATCAAATAATATGTAAAACAAAGTACTAACTCTTCAACCACACCCTTGAAATAATGACTTATCATAATACCCAATCACTCTAAAAACTCAGTCAAACTAACTGTCAACTCTCCATCAAGTTTCCTTCTCATAATTTTGATTTGTTCTAGTGTGTATAAATGATGATCAATTCAATTATTGGCAATAAATACTTCTCTGTTTATAAGTATGTTGGAATGTTTCTCTTTGCTCAAACCCACTTATTTTGCCGCTTATTTAATGCGCAACCAATTTGCAAATTAAAAATTAGATTTGGTTATGGAATTTGTGTTGTAGGCTGATCTATAATCATTCCCATTTGATTCCTATTTATCAAGGTTGTTTCTTGATTTTGCATTTCAGAATGCCCGAGACAAAAATTCATTGAGAGCTCTATGCTTTTTTTTATGAAATCAGAGTTCTAACAACTTACTTAAAATCCTCAAAGTAATGAAATCAAACCTGTGATCTCAATGTGCTGAAGTGTAATGAGAATAATCAAATCATCCTGTGAGCAACTTATGGTTTATCTTTGCATTAATTAACTATGAAAATCTCATACTATGTTTCATGGAAACACTTCTCAATGGTTATAGACTGTGATCAATGGTTATAGATGAAACAATAACACACACACTGAAATCTGAGTGTTTGTTAAACATGAATTCATAAAATGAAATTGAAATTACAATCAATCATGATCTATAAAAAATCAAATTACAGATGAACAAAAATTAAAAAATGTACATGAAATAAAATCTAACTATTAAATAAATGAAACATGGCAACACTTACTCACTCTGAGGGGCCCTTCCCAGGTGGTGAGTGTTTCTTGAAAGCAATCATATCACTTGAATTCTTGGAACCATGCACATGAGAAATAACTCTTTCATTTCATCAAATTCATAAATTACAAAAGGGAAGATCACTCTCACAATAACATTCTGACCTTAACTATCAATGCATGTACCATAATGATAATTGGATTTCTCATAGCCCTATGAGGCTTATTTATACATGAAAAATCATTGAGAAGTGGATGGGATCAAATCCCAATGCTCAGATTTCAAATTTACAATTTTAGATAAAATCCTAAAAATCTGGGTTTTGTTGCAATTTGGGCAGATTTGAGTTAGTCCCCCACCCATATCTTCCAAACCAATTCTAATTTTGAAAAACTTCCCACTTACTACTCATTTTTTCATATTCTAGACAAAACCCATTTTATAGAATTTCTAGATATTATTCCATCTGCACGAAAATCGAGGTGCAAGTTGGCAGTTTGAGTTTCTCAATAATTTTAGCAAAATCATTCCCCCTGAGATGAAACTCCACACGTGTGATATGGGTGAATTTTTCCTCACATGTTTGCATGTAAATGTGTCTCTGGACAAAACCCATGTACCCGATTTTCCTCTAGAAGCTTTCCAAAATTTCAAATTATTTCTAGTACCAGATTAGCACAGTTGGTACCGGATTAGAACAATTAGTACCAGAGTCTTGTAGCTAGGGGTTTAGTACCAGATGAACACATTCATGACTATGGGTGCCCGACTGACGTGATGGTAGTACTGGATGGAGCTAGTACCGGAATAGGCGCAATCTGGTACTGGATGAAGCTGGTACCGGAAGAGGCAGAGAGATGGTACTGGATGAATGCAAAGGTAGTACCAGATCAATGCAGAGTATTGGATGACATGGATTGTGGGTATCATATGAATTTCCAGGCACCGATTATCTGTAGAACCTTCTGGTACCGGATGACTTGGAGTATCGGATGGCCTACAATGTGGGTATCGGAACAGGAACAATACAGGTACCGAAACATGGACAATGCATATACCAGAAAATGAATAGTACAAAACATGTTGCTTGGACATAGAAACATAGGATTAAACCATCATCGACAAAACTCTTGTATAATAATCCTTTTAATCACCAAAAATATGGAAAACTATGTATTAACCACATAGGATGAATAACAAGAGATAATGGAGGTTTATGGTGTAATTAGCGATATATTATTGACGAAATGCGGGGAGAAGGTTTAATGATGAGTGTATTTGTATGGCGGAAATTATGACAAAACTAAAGCTCAACACTTCCAATGAATGTAATTCTTCAAGACATATAAGAAATAACATTATGTGGTTTTCTCTCGCTTTGGGTTTCCACGTAAAACACTGGTGTACTGTGTATGTGTATGATTGTTCATTTGTTCATTGCTTATTTATTCTATAGTTATTGGATGATAATGCTACATTGATATAACACTTGGATTATATGGTTAAAATGGATTAAATTGCTCTACTACTGATTCACCCCCCCCTCTTAGTAATCCAACAATTGGTATCAGAGCTGGTTCCTTCAGGAAATAGTTTAACCACTGGAAGGAGATCATGGATTATTATGAGAATGGAGTAGTAATGTTTAATGGTTAGAATGGTTTTACGTATAAGTTGTGGAGCTTAAGGATGGAAGTATTTTTACAGGCATAGGGACATTATGCTATCAGTTGTTACAGGATATGATAGTTCAAAAAGGACAAAGACTGCAGCCAAGAAGGAATTGAGGAAGAATAACAAAATAGTAATGGATTTCATCTGGAAGGATTACCTAATCCGGTAAGAGAAAAGGTTGGTAAATTTTCATCAACAAAATAACTTTGGAATAAGTTACATGACATATATTCGTCACCCATCACAGATTCATAAAATGTCAAAGAAGATGTAGATACAAATCAAGAAGAATTATGTTCACCATGTCAAGAAGATTCAGAGGATGAAGAGTACATAATCACCAGAGGTATGTTGTTTTGTGTTAATTGTGAAAAACATGGACATCTTGAAATAGAATTCCATGAAGGAAATGAGATAGAAAAGCTAATTGAAAAGGAAGACAATTATGAAGAATAATTGATTAGTGCTTTAGATGAACTAAGAGAAGAAAACAATTCACTCTAGAAAGAATTGATGAAACAAAAGGAAAGTGTTCACATTTTTTAAGAAGCCCAACAAGTCATCGAGAACTTAAGAACTCAGCTAGAAGAAGCCATAAAGATCGAAGAAAATCTTGAATATCAAAAGAAGTGTTTGGAAACCAACATAGCAGCACATAAGGAAGAAGCAGAAATGAGAGAGAATATATTGACAGATAATCTTAAGGAAAGAACTAACGATCTAAACCATCTTGAGGTATAGTTTGGTCAAGAAGAGAAATGACTTGAAGAAGAAATAATCACATTAAAAATTCAGCTTAAAGAAGGAAAAAGAACAGAATAAGTCATGAAGACTCAGATAATGAAGAAAGAAGAAGAGGTTGAGAATCTTGAAGAAGAAGTTATCACATTGAGAAGTAAAATCATCAAGCTCAACAAGAACGATGAAGAGACAGAAACATCCACATTAGTTATAAGGAATGAAGATAAGCACTCTAGGTTGCTAGAAAATAAGAATGAAGAAAATAGAAAGAGTTATGCAGAAGTACTCAAAGGAAGTAATCATGGTCAACCAGAATATAAGAAAACTATTGAAGATACATCTTCAAGAAGACCATCCATGTTCAAGCCAAAACGAATATTCAATCATGATCATGATCAGTCAAGGAAAAAATTCAGAAGGACTACGCTACAAAGAAGATCATTCACTCCCAGGTATGCAAATTTATTTTATGGTCATTGTTTTTATTGTACTAACTTTGGACATAAGGTTGCAGATTGTAACGATTATAAAAGAAATGTTCAAGCAAGAAGTGCCTATGTGGTCGCACGTAAAATTGAGTGTTACAAATGTCATAACTATGGACACATAGCCAGTGATTGTAGAATCATGATCGATATTCCCATGAAAGAGAATATTGATATTAGATATAAGAAAGTATGGATAAGAAAACAGGGAGAATAGGTGAACAAAGACCAGGTACCAAAGATCGCAAGATTGGCAATAAAACAAGATGAAGAAATTTCTACAGAGAAAAAGAAAGATGTCAGATTCATAAAGGTTTGGAAAATAATTGAAAGAAAGGAAGGACATGTAAATAAGGAACAGGTTCAAGAGATTGTACTTTCAGGCATTGTAGTGAAAGATGAATCCACAGACAGAAAGAAATAAGTCAGAGTTCAGAGAGATAATGAATCTACCAATGAAGATGATGATGAATATACCAATGAATATGATGATGAATACACATCAAAGCAGTAATTGTTTTGAGCCATCCAGATTAGAGACTCCCAAGTAATATGAATATTAGACAGGGGGAGTCTATGCGATAGTTGTGACTGACCAAAGAACCATCCTTCGAGAAACTTGCAGAGTTTGAGAAGATAGATTCAGAGAAATCAGTTAGTAGAAGTACAGTTCGATATATTATTCAAGACTTCATGATAGTATAGTGATAAATGGGTTAGTATTATGGAAAATTGCGCAAGTATATTCTTGGACAATATGGACAGAGATGGATTCGTAAGAACACATAGAAGGTTTGGACAAATATATGATAGTGGACAAGAGCATGTATTCATAGATTGGTTCAGAGAGTGATTCAGAGACAAAGGAAAATTATCATAATGGATGATAATTATACAGGAAATGGCTCGAAGAATGCTAATGGATTCCAAATTGACAGATATTTTTTGGACACATGCAGTGCATACGTCAGTTCACATTCAAAACAGAGTAATGATCATAAACAACAATGAAAAAACTCCCTACAAACTATGGAAAGGAAGCACAGACAATAATCTCTACATCAAGGTAACTCAAGATATGTCAAAGAAACCAAGGAATTTTTATTTCTCAAACTAAGTATATTAGAGAAATTCTAAAGAGGTTCAGAATGGAAGATTGCAAACTAGTTACCACTCCTTTGCAAACCAGTTGTAAGTTGAGAAAAGATGATGATTCAAAGTCTATAGACCAGAGGCAATACAGGTCAATTATTGGTAGCTTACTATATGTGACAACATCCAGACCAAATGTAATGCAGGCAGTTGGACAGGTGGCACGATTTCAAGCAACACCAAAGGAATCACATATATTAGCAGTGAAGAGGATTTTCAGATATCTCAAAGGAACATAAGAGTTTGGATTATGGTATCCAAAAGGAAAGGATATATCACGTATTTTCCTACACAGATGCAGATTGGGCAGGTTGCATTGATGACCGATGAAGCATTAGTGGAGCAACGTTCTACTTGGGTGAGTGTTTAGTATCTTGGCTAAGCAAGAAAAAATCATCAATATCCTTATCTACAACCGAGTCATAGTATATTGTAGCAACAACATGTTGTACACAGGTTCTATGGATGAAACAAACTTTGACAGATATACAAGTTGAGTATGATGAGCCCATTCCAATCTATTGTGATAATACAAGCGCCATAAGTATCTAAAAAACCCCGGTGATGCACTCCAAGATGAAGCACATTCCAATCAAGTATCACTTTCTACAGGAATAGGTTGCAGATAAGAACATTAGAGTTGAATATGTGGGAACAAAAGAACAAGTGACATACATATTTACAAAACCACTTCCACAGGAATCCCTTGAGTATCTTCGCCAGAGACTAGGAGTAATTTCTACTCCAAAATGAATTCTTTTGAATGCTTATATTATATGTCTTAGATGTACATGAGGAAGCACCATAAATAGAACAAAGGGGGAGAGATTTATTAGATGAAAAGGTAAATTCTTGGAGAGAGAGCATAGAGGCATGTTTCCAAGGGGAGTGATTGTCACAAGGGAAAAATGAGCGATATGACTTTAGAGTGATACCCTTTGTCAAAGGGGGAGATATTATTCATATGAAGGGAAAGAGAGTAATCAGAGGACTATAAACACAAATCAAAGGCATGTAGAGAAGGGGAACAACCCCAAGGAGAGTTCAATGAGGGGTAGCAGCCCCAAAGGGAGATACCCTTTCCATTGATGTCAAAGAGGGAGAGATAGAAACATTGATAAAGAGTATAAGCATGAATGTTATCATGACTAAGTGTTGCCATCAATGTTGGTGTTGCCATCAATGCCAAAAGGGGAGATTGTCAAATAGTTGGCTTAGGTTTGTGGATAGTTGGCATGGATTGTTGGTTTTCATTGATTTCACCATTGGAGAGTGATATTGTGGATTGATGTCAACCCTTAGTGATTGATTTCAACCCTTGGAGAAAGTCTGGTAGAAAATTTCAGTAGCACAAAGGTTTGGGTAATGGACCCAAGGTTGTTTCATGTATAATGGTATGAGTTTTAATATATTTTAAGGTAAGAATATTATATATGGATAGTACATGTCATTCCATTTATATTGGTATGTGGAACATCACATAACTCCTCACGGTTAGAGAGTTATGGCCATGAGAAGTTGGAGAACCTAGGTTTGGGTAATGGACCCAAGTTTGTTTGATGGGTAATGGTATGAGTTTTGATATATTTGAAGGTAAGACTATTCTATATGGATATTACATGTCATGTCATTTTTGGAGGTATGTGGAATGTCACATAACTCCTCACAGTTTGAGAGTTATGGCCTTATGAAGTTGGAGGACCCTCATATGTTGGCTTGAAGCCCCAAAAGGTCAAAGAAGTCAAAGAGCTTGCAAAGAAGAAATTATTATTTAAATGATAAAGTAAAGTGAAAAAGTCAAGAATAATTATTTAAATAATAAAGTGAAGTGACAAAATCAAAGAATATTATTTAAATGATGAAGTGAGGTGACAAAGTCAAGGAGGAATATTTAAATGATAAAGTAATGGAGAACTTTCTAATTATGGAAAGTGGTTAACCCTAAAAATGAGGAAAATAGGTTAAGTGACGTATAAATGGGTTAAGTGACCTAGAAATAGGTTAAGTGACCTAGAAATGGGTTAAGTACTGACCTAGAAATGGGTTAAGTGTCCTAGAAGATGCTTCTAAGGAAGATATTTGGAGAGTATAAATAAGAGGCAATGATCTCTCATTTTACATCACACTTGATCATATTGAATATATATAGGTGACTGAGGTAACCAAAGGATATCTAAGTCAAATTTGAGAGGGAAGGTGAAGAAAAGAAGGCCATAATTCAAGGGAGGATAAATTCTTTTGATGATGCTTTCTAAGGTATGTTATTTACAGGTCATCTCACCATTTTCGCAATAAATTTTTTCTAGAATGATTTAGACTATGAAATTGATAGGCCATTGAGGAAACATATCCAAGTATCTTTGGTAAAAAATTCATCTTGTGGGCTTTGTATTCTTGGAGCTTCACTCCGTGGCAAATAGGGTTTGTGGCTAGTCCTGAAACTAGTCTAAAACAGGTGTTTCGGGTAAAAACATCATAAATTCTTCATAACAGCTCCAAATTCATTAAGACAAAATGTTTTGGTTAGAGTAAAGTCTGTAGTATTCTTTGTAACATTTTCAGATCCACTCAACAAATATTCTGTGTGGGGCATTCTCTACAAGGTCGCTCTCTAGAATAAGCCAAAATTCAGCAAGGTATGTCATTTTTGCTATAACTCATTTTCTGAGAGGTTCCAAGTAGTGACACATGGAGGAATTGCATAAAACAAATTGAAGAACATTGTGTAATATTTTCAGATATTTATTCATTATAGGTACATAGTTATGATTATTTCAAGTTAGGTTTGTTGACTAATCCCAAACTAGTCATGTGAGACTAAAGAAAAGTTTGATGAAAATGCTA
>ML782909.1:217821-230115 GCA_009831015.1 Picea engelmannii | reverse complement strand
TCTTGTTGTGAAAGTTAAGGAAGATTTGCAGGTATGTGATCATATACACCAGGTCTATTACAGAGTTACAAATCATATTTGGATGATGAAATTGATGAGGGATTTTGGTTAAGGTACATGTTGGGTACATGGTTGAGACAAGTAGTTGGCACATACATGAGGTGTATAGTTGATTATGTTGGTACATCTTGATGAGCCATAGTTGATGAGTAGTTGATACATGATTGGTACATACTTGGTACATGGTTGGAGGCACTTGCTAGTAGTATTTTTGACACATGGTTTATGGATGATGTAGCATACTTGTATTGGTATATTATTAGAAGCACATATTGATCTTGGTGATGATTATGAGTTGTTGTGTTATGGTTGGTTGATGCACATCTTTGAGAGTTGTCTTGGTGATTTATATTGGTGAGTAGATCTGATTTGGTTGATAAGATTGATGAGACAAGTTGTTGTGATAGGTTGTTTGGACGGGTTGTTGTGACAGGTTATTTGTACAAGTTTGGTGCATGGTTGATGCACTTGTTCATGGTATAGGTTTTGTACAGGTTGGTGCATGGTTGATGCACTTGTTTATGGTACATGTTGATTACAGGTTGATTGGTATAGGTTTACAACAATATATCTCACAGTGATAGTGTGACAGTGGTTCCATCATTCTACTTATACGTCAGGGCGGTTGGACGGGCCAAGGACAGGTGGTTGTAGCCACCTTCTAGTTGTAGCTGAAGAACATAGGGGGTTGTATCCTCCTTCTGGTTGTAGCCAAAGAATTGGGGATTTGGAGCTTCCCTCGGGTTGTATCCTGAGAAACTAGGGGGTTGGAGCCTCCCTCCAGGTGCAACTAGAAAACAAAGGAAGTTGGTGCTTCCAATGAATGTAATTCTTCAAGACATATAAGAAAAAGCATTTTGTGGGTTTCTCCCGCTTTGATTTTCCACGTAAAACACTGGTATACTGTGTATGTGTATGATTGTTCATTTGTTCATTGCTTATTTACTCTGCAGTTATTGGATGATAATGCTACATTGGTATAACACTTGGATTGTATGGTTAAAATGGATTAAATTTCTCTATTATTGATTCAACCCCCCTCTCAGTAATCCAACAAAACCCGGTCAGGTTTTCAATAGGTGGACGTGACTGAAAACTTAGTTGACACCTATCGCTTAGTCACCCCTCCAGAAATTCAGTCATAAATGGACATGGATGAGGCCGATGTTTGCGTCCTAAGGAAGTTCATCTTGTACGACGAGGTGACAGAGACCACCAACTCATGGGTTCTTGATACTGGCTCCATCCGTGGGTGGTCCTCGCAGTACCTAAAAAGTGTGGACATGTATTGGCACATCAAGACTCTGATGGGCGGAGCTCTATTGGACCACCATGAAGCCCACCAAGAATTTCTCTTGCATCTCGACAACATGCAACTCCAAATCAATTTGTTAGACCACAAGATGAACCTGATTGCTGATAATATGGTCGGCATGGACTTGTCCAATCTGGACTATTCTTAGCCCCAAGTTCCAACAACTGCAGGCAAAACCATTAGCTAAGTTTTTATGTTGTTCCATTTGTGGTTTTTGTTAAATTACTAGAGAGGTTTGGGTTTACCACCTCTGTTTAGTAGATTAAATAAGAAAAGAAGTACTCACAGAGGAACTAGAAACTATCCTATTTTTAGTTTATTAGTTATAGATATTAGACATACCAAACAACATCATAATGACAATGTTATGTTTTGTTGTTGGTCTAGTTTCCCTGCAGGCAAGCCAAAAATAATTTTTTTTTGTATAATTTCTCCTTATCAGTGATACAAAGACTCGAGATTACGGAGTGTGTATATATATATATATATATAATCCATCACATTATAAATTTATTAAAAAATGTTGTTACAATTTAAAAATAATTTTATTATTAAAAATAAACATATTATTATAAACTTAATATTAATTAACTTAGACCCTCATGCCTCTACCACTTGAGGAGGGAGAGGCGACATTTGTCTCACCAACCTTCACACGACCTATGGGTTGGTACGGGCTAGGATGAACACGTTCATTGCATGGTATGCGAGATTGGTGTGAGGTTGTCAGGTTAATGGTGATTGTGAAGGAAGGTGGAAGGTGTCTTCAACATTTTGACACTCTTCTACTTTTGAGGGTAAGTACTTAGGTGTTTTAGTTATTCTATAAGGCAGTTTTCATTATGCATACAAGGAAGATCATGATCTTTGATGGGCACAATGTTCTTAAGACTGGAAACAAGGAAGGGCCTTTAAATTCTCTCGGGAGTGCATATTTGGGACCCCTTATGGGATAGATTTTTTAGTTTACCAAGACAAGTTGTCCCTTTGTTGATATAGGTTAGGTATCTATGGAATTTTGCTTGGTCCTTCTATCAAGCGGGTTTTCTTGTCATAGTGTGTCGCCTTTTGGGTGGGTTTTCCTTACACCCAGATATAGTTTCCTAGTTTGCAAGAAGTGTCGAGTTCTCTTTGGTTTCTCCTCTCTCCTTTAAATCCCTATCTTAGAAGGAGAGGCACTCCCAAGACTCCTCCATCCAGGCAGAAACATAGTCATTCCCACACAATAAGGGCATAAAGGGGTCGGAAAGCAAGATATAAATCTCTTTCATATGAGCACCATGCCGAAAATGTAGCAGAAGATCAACATGTATGCGAATGAGGCGAGGAAAATGTGTTCACGGACCTCAAAACACCAAATTAAGAAGGAATTTCATGACCATGTTTCTGACATGGGTTTTTCTAGATCCAAAGATACTAAATTTTTTAGAGCCAAAATGAAGGACACTCAAGTCAATCAAGTCAAGTAGGATAAAATGGTGGACATGATCAAGCAATTGGGAGTTAATTCACCATTCTATGCAGAGTTTCATTTGGAATCAACTTCAAAGTCGTTGATTGCAATCCTGATGATGAGAAGGACTATGTCAAGGTAGCAGGCACCCTGAGTTCTCCAGGCACCAACTCCGACCCAATTTTTCTCGAGGAATACACAGACAATGATACCAAAGGTAAGGCCAAGGTGCATGAGACTTTCAACCATGCAGACCCAACCAAGCCACCTCCCAAATAAATTTGATGGATGTTGTTGTTTTCGGGTTCTTGCTTGTCTTTTTATATTTTTCAATATAGAAATGATATGAATATGGTCTTTAGGCATGCATATTCTTATAAAGACTTTCTTAGACATCTAGTTGTAGAAGCTTAATTGCTATCTAAGACTTAATTTTATTTTTGTCAAACTAGAAACAATTTTGAATATAACAATTTTTGTTATATCTTGAAACAATTTTGAATATAACAACTTGTGTTATATATATATATATATATATATATATATATATAATTTAAAAATAGATAAAAAAAATTAATTAAACTTTATTAAAGTTTAAAGTTTATTTAATTAAAATTTAATAACAACTTAATTAATTAAAATTTATTTATTTTTAAATAAAATTAAAAATAAAATACATACACACAAATAACATTTTAACATTAGAGAATTCTTAAAAAATATGTTCCTTATTTCCTATATATAATTTACAATTCACATAAAAATAATTTCTAATTTTTTAATCTAATGATTATATTATTAAAAAATGTTATTATAAATTTAATTTTTTAAAAATAATTTAAGTTATTAAACTTTGTTTATTTTAAAAATTAATCAAATAAATAATTAAAAACACATACAAACAAATTTTTAAATCCTTATTATTTTAATAAATCATCACATTGTAAATTTGAAAAAATATACTCTAAATTTTTTTATAATAAATTTAATTTAATATACTTAACTTATAATCAATATGGCGGTGGCGGTGGTGGTGGTGGTGATTTGGAATGGAATTTGGATTACTTGGAATTCTTTAGAATTTTATGTTAAGAGAAGTGCTCCAACATCACCATAGTTTTGTCGAGTAAAAAGGTTAAGAAGGTAAACTGTGAAAAACATTGAGAGAAGTGCTCCGAGATTACCATAGTTTTGTTGAGTAAAAAGGTTAAGAAGGTAAAATGGTGTATGTTGGGCACTCTAAGAGAAAGTGATTTTCATATTCAACCCTCATCCCACGAATTAACCAACGCCCAATTTCACTATTAAGCTCATGAGAGTTTGTTCTTATTTTAGCAATGTTTATTTTCTTATTTACACTAATCAAGAGAGGGATACTTTTGATCTTCTAGATTAGGCTTGATCACCTCCTTAGAATATTTTAATTTCCTTTTTCCCCCTAACTCTTTATCACACCACAATTTTCTCCTTAAATTGTATTGGAATAACATTTTTGATATTATCCTTATTATGCAATATGAGCTCTTCCTTTATTCCCCAATGGTTTAGTCAAGACTGGGCATCCTTATGCCATCCCCTCTTTTACCGAGGGTAGTTTTGGCTAGAGTTTGAAGCAATTTTAGGAAGACTCTTGTCTTCCATGTTGTTTAACGTGTTCTTATACATTACGTACCTAGTCATAGCCATGTACTTAATGGGGGAAAGGAATTCTTTGTTGAGGAGGATATGATAGGGTGTGTTTCCTTTATTTTTAAGATCATAGGTTATAAAATTATTTTAGATATGTTCTATCTTTCTCCACGACTCTCTAGAGATACTACATCCCCAAACCTCACATTAATATAAAATAGCCAGAGTCATGATAGTTTCAAAGAGGAGTTTTTTTTATCCCATATCCAAAGATCTGCTAATTTACAATTGTTTTCAAGCCCATAATAAGTTTTCCACCCTCCATTTATCCTTTTCTCAATGTTATAATTCCATTTTCTCTTGTGATGAATATCTATTCTAAGATATTTTTATGAAGACACTTCCTCCAAGTTGTTGTTGTCATATACGAAAGTATTGTAGGTGATCTTTTTGGATTTAATTATCTTGACTTTCATTTTGTCTATATTAACATTGATGCTCATACTGGAGAATAAATATTGGAGGATTCTTAGTTGCATGTCAATATCATAGGGACTCCTCTCCATAAGAAAAATATAGTCAGCATAAAAAGTTGAGACGACACACCCTGCTTCTTCCAAACACTCTTCTAACTTGTCAATGTATATACCAAAAAGGGTAGTCGAGAAGGGACAACCTTGTTTGACTCTGATATTGCAATTAATTTCTTTCGGCCATCCCCTAGTGTTCCTAAACTTGGCAATAACATTCTCATACAACCTTGTCGCAACAACTCTCAACTCAAAAGGAACCTTGATCTCTTCCATCCTATTCCAAAGGCATGTCCTAGGTACTCTTTCAAAAGTTTTTCTAAATTCAACTAAACAACACAAGAGATCAATTTTATTATTGTGGCACTCCTCTGTGATGATCCTAAGAGCAACAAGCTGGTCTACATTTGAAATATATCTCCTAAACATGGCCCAACCTTTAGCTCTTTTTCCATGGCTTTCTATCCATAGACTAATCTTCTTTTATGAAATAATTCTACATAGCTTTTCTAAAATGAGGCTAATCATAATGGTCCTATAATTAGAGGGAATGTTTTTATCCCCTCTTTTAAAAATAGGTACAATGAGGCTTTGTGTCCATGGTTTAGGGAAGCCATGCTTCACTGCTAAATTGAAGAGCTTGTGTATGTGAGAGATGAGAATATGTCCTATGATTTTAAATATTTCAATTTGGTAGACTTAAATTTTCTTAGTTTTCTCATTTACGAGCCACTTAACCCAAAACTCCATGTCCTCCATCGAAAATACCTCATTCTATGTAGGAACGTTGGTAATGGTGTCCATAGAATTAGGGGATTCATAAATATTTTAAAGGTAGGAATTCTAGTCCTTCAAGTGAATCATGTTATTTTCTTTAGTTTTACGAATTAGAATTTTCCTCCAAAACTTCTTAGGATCAAGTTTAAATAGGTGAAAAAGCTTCTCTTGCTTTCTATTTAATACAACTTTTTTTTCTATGAATTAGGGATTTATAGTTATTTATCTTATCAAATTTTAAGGACTCATTAGAACCATCCCTAATGGATTTACTAGCAATTCTACATTGATTATCATACCACGGGTTGGTTGTTCTATTATTCACCTCGATAGAGAACTTGTTAATGGAAGTAGAAATGGTTGTTGTAAAACTATGATAGACGTATTCAATGTTGTCCTTATAAGTTAGCAGATTTAAATCACTATTTAAATCCTTTAAAAAAAGGTCATCTCCTACTTTTGTCAAAAAGTAGGTGCCCATGGTTATCGGAATTTTCTTCCATGGGGATTTTGTGCATGGTAAAGTTTAGAGTTAGGTTTAAAGGCCTATGATTAGAGTCGGGTTCATGACCATTTAAAGTGTGAAAATTTATTATCCGGCTGGATACAAGTATATCATGTATCACATAATCCACAACACTTCTACTAAGCCCATGAATACAAGTCATCTGGTTGGAGTTTGGTTAGTTCATTACATCATTGAAAATTACTAGGTCTTAAGAAATACAAAGCTTGACTATCTCAATACCAAACAAATTCTTGATAAAGAATAGCTTGGTTAGTTTCAATTCAAGCGATAAAGTCTCCTAGCATGACGATATTACCTTCATTCCTCAAACTATGAATATCTTGATCTAAATTATTATATGAACAATTTTTATCTAGATTGTTTTTCTTATAAAAAGTAGGATTAATAGGCAGAAAATAAGAGGGTCTATCATATGAAGCTAGATATGAGGAGAAGCATTATTTTTTACATAACAAGATATGCCTCCAATTCGAAAATATTTCTTGTTCCATGCTAACCACAATACAAATCCTTCTATGTTAGGGACCATAGACTCTTCGTGCTCCCAGGATTCCATTAGAAAAATAATATCAATTTCACTCAGGATCCGACTTAATATGGGACCTTTGCGTCATGGAAAGTTGTGATAGTTCCAAAAGAGGATTCATAGTGTCCCAAATTCGTATTTATTATTAACATTCTGGTCTCTATCCCTAATAATAGTTTTTTTTTTAATTTCTAATTACCTATCCCTAATAATATCTTTTTTATTTCTAATTATTGCTCATTTACCTTCCTTTCTGGCTTCGTTTACCTTTTGAACTTCCTTCCTTAATTCAACTTGGTCTTCTTTGGTTACCTTTTGAACTTCCTTCCTTAATTCAACTTGGTATTCTGGAATAAGGACATCCTTTATAAATATTCATGACCCTTTTAAGCTCAGATATTTACTAAGTATGTCATATTTATGGTCATTACAACATACCTTGACACAGATCAAACTATCATTATCTTCGATTATTTTTCTCAACCTCTTTGTTTATATAAGGTAAGTTGTTTCAATTTGTGACTTATTTTTTAGTTCTTCTTTTACTATTTCTAGTGTGTCCTCCTCTTTCTACTCTTTTATACCATAAATTATGATATTCAAGGATCTTTTTTTATGCTCATGATTCAAGTCGATTAGATTATTCATTTCCTCTTTGATGGTTTTGATATCCAATTTATTTTCGAGACTACTTATGACCAAATTGTTCGTTAGTTTTTCTTCTAGCTCTTTAATCAAGTCTCTCATGTTGTAATTTTCTTCAACCTCTCCTTTTTGGGTTGATTGTTTCTATTTTTCTATTTCTTGTAATCTAACCTCCATTTTTTGGAGTTGAGTTTCGAACCCTAATATTATATTATCCATCTTATCTTCTAACAATCTAAATTTGTTATCAAACATTTCCTCTAACTCTGTTTGAAGTTTCACTTATCTCTCTTCACTCCTTTTTCTAATGATTTTATATATTCATAAAGACTATCAAGGATGACTTTGCTCGGTATCCCCTTCACAAGTTAAGGTTTTGGAATATGTGGTGAAGTTTTTGTGATGGAAAATGGAGAAAATAAATAAGAAGAGAAACGTATGCACCTAATTTAAATTAGACACAAAAGAGAATAATCACTTGTTGTAGACTCGACTCAATCACCATAGAAACAACCCGCAGAGATTATAACTCTAAAATTTGTCGCACTTGTTGTATTTGTCACTTGTCACAGAGATTATAACCAGAATTATCACTTGCCACAAAGATTATAACCTGCATAATTATCACTCTCCACAAATATTATAACCCACAGATATTATAATTGAAAAAAAAGATTGTTTATGCCACAGAGTACCAAAGATATTACTTATGTTGCAGAATATACCAAAGATATTACCTTTTTTTTCCATGGGAAATTTTGCATGGGAAACTCACCCGATAATTCCCCACTTCGTGGATGATACGAGGTGCTAAACCACCACCCCAATGATCTGAAAAGATCTTTTAAGGATTGTGGTTGAGTTTTTAATTCCATGTAATTATTACCCATTTAAAAAGCTAATGAAAGAGGAAGAAGATGAGAGAATATATCACAACCATAATACAAAATATAGATCTAAACTGAAGCAATAAGAACAGTAAACCATAACAAGAGAAGTGATAACATAGCTCAACACAAAATTGCCTACGTCTCCGGGCCTTTGTCTCAGTGGGGGAGGTTTCTTTATTTCTGTTCAAAGCTCAAAAAGTACATTGTGGCAGTGCCATGAGGCTACAAGACTGATCTGGTTATGTTCCTCCACATATCTAGAACCAAGCAGAAGAAACAACATGCAAAATGGATGACTGGAGCTCCCAAAAATGGCCCGCAAGTGTCTACTCCTCAACAACTTCCGTACACAAAAATGGATTTGGCTTGGCTTCCCTTCAACATAACTCTGCTCTGAATGTCCTCCATGGCCTCAAATAGGCCTGGATTTTATATATCTGATGTTGGTTATCCTTCCCGAACTTCCTCCCAAAATATGGGCTCAAAAAGAGCCCAATATCTCCCAATAATGGCCAAAATCCATTATTACAGGCATAAAAATCAAATAAAAAATCCAAAAACCATATATTAAAACTCACTTTGTGTTAATAATAGGGATTAGCTCCTTATAACCAGTGCATTGCCCTCTTGAAAGGTCATATTAATGCCACATGGCCAAGCACCAACCCAAAGGGTTGTGCTTTGGCCCTCATTCCGTATACATAGGTCACATGCCCATTCAATACGACCGTGGCTACCCAAAAAATGCGCCAGCTCTTAAGGTTGAGCACTGAGTCATATGGGATATGCCTGGAATTCGGGGGCTGGTGCTATCCATGCTGGTGGTTATGCATTGCTGATGCAGGAGCATCCGCAAATTCATCATACGAACCAGCGCGAGGAGATAAAAGAGACAGTTGGACAAGCCAGCAAACCTTTAGATTTTGAATTATACCTTAGTATTGTTGCGCCGCCGTTTCATTAAAGGCATTCAAAGTTGAGCACATTTGTAATATAATGTAGATAAGGAGGCATTAAATATTTTTAATGTTGGTAGATAGAAAATTAGCTGTAGATTAGACAGTTTTTACTTCCAGGAGGGAAAACGAATATAGGCACCCTCCTTGTATAATGGAGATTATTATTCAACATTAGAACAAGAGAAGGAAGAACAGAGAAGAGAGCTTGTGAAGGACCTCCATGTACAGATATCGAATTAATAGGAAAATCTTTGATTCAATTCCATGGATGTGGTTGATCTCTGTGTGTTGTTGATATTAGGCTTTTGCATGCTTGCTTCTTTTTATGCCTATCTTATATATGCTACATATGTGATTGCCTATCACGTTAGAAACCTGAGAGAATGAGGGAATGAGTTTCAATTGTTTCTCTACTTAAGCCAGGATATTTCTGCATAGAGTGCAGTTGAATTCCTCCGCATAGAGTGCGTTGAGGAGGCTGAGCAGTTGAACTTTTGTTCTCTGTTGCCCAGGGTTATGTTGAGTTGTTCGAACCGTGCAGGTGAGTGCAGGTCGAATTGAAGTCTCAGATCCGGGTCTGAGAGAAGGGGGACTGGACTGGGTTAGCAAGATGGCATAGGTCTAGACGGCTTCAACGCTTTGAAAGCTGTTGGAAGTCGAGCACAGGAAGAACGTGAAATTTCTCTGAAGGAGTCGGAAGGACAAAGCTCAGGAGAGATAGTTCTTTTGTTTTGCTGTGGGAGCCGACCCCAGTGAAGTTTGCATAGGACGAAGGTGGTAGAGTGGAGGATTCTCCAGAGGAAGAGAATCTACGGGTTGAAACCCCCGTGAAGTTCCGCGAATTTCCGAGGACCATCAGATCGTGGAGAAGATGCGCGGAAGATAACCCGTGAACACAGGTGGAGAAGAAGCAAAGTCCATCGGGCTTCGGGGTTTCGACATTCGGGGATTGATAAGGTAAGAGGTTTACCCCTCGTGAAATCATGAGCCGCGATTCCCTGAAGAAATATGAGCCGTCGATCGGAGAAGGGACACGTGGCGCAGGATCCTAGAGGATCGGGGTTCGGCGTTCGGTGGTTCACAGAGTAAGAGTTTTATACTCTTCGAAATTGCGACCGGCGATTTCCCGAATCGCGATCTCCCGACAGTATGAGTGGGAGACAAGTGTCAAGAGGTTAGACCTCCCCACGGGATGTTGACAGGTGGCATCGGAGAATAGAGGTTCGGGGTTTTGTGATGCAAGAGAATTGTGACAGGTGAAAACGCGATCCCCGATCGCACGAGCAAAGGAGGTGACGTAGCTGAGTGGGACCTCCAGAGCGAGTGGAGGACAGGTGTCATCGGGCTTCGGGGTTTTGGCATTTAGAGAATCGGAGTTCTCGACGCCAAGGAATTCTTACATCGTGGATTCGCGATCCGTGAAATCCCGAGGTTGACGTGGCAGTGTGGGACCACGGAGCTCACTAGAGGACAGGTGGCGTGCTGTTGGAGTTTGCGGTTCGGGGTTTTGTTTTGTATGAGACGCGCGGCAACACAACCGCTGATTTTACCAATAGGGAAGCCTCTGACCTATGTGAGCGTGACCATTGACCCTCGAAATTCGGGGTTCGGAGATTTGAACTGCACGATACCGTTCACACAAGGTTCGCGATATCGTGAGACCCGATCTCCCGATTTCCGAAGGGAAGATTTTCCCGAAGAGTGTTCTGTGGGTGGAAGGAACTCCCGAGGGAGAGAAAGAGCCGTTGACTCTTCGGGCCCGGGAGAAACAGAAGGTCCTGGTGGAGCAACCGGCTTGCAAGGTGAGGGGCAGGTTGCATCAGGTGGTATCAGAGCAGGAATACCTTTGCTTCTGAAGTGGAGATAGAAGAGATAGAAGAGATATAATGCCGCCCAGTAGAGAAAGGCAGTCTCCTGATCGTGAGGACAGGGACGCACGAAGAAGGGGTAGGCAAGTAGGAAATCCAGCAGGGAATCCAGAGATGGAACGACAAATCCGAGATCTCAGGGCGAGACTCGAAGATATGGAGGCCACCCATAGGCGTGGAGCTGGTACAACAGAGTTCAACGATCCTGAGGTTGAAGAGAAAGCTGGACACAACCAAGAAGAGGTCACAGCAGAAGATGCCTCGACAGAGAGGTTGATTAGAGCCATTTCAAAGATGAGCTTGAAGACGAAGATGGATATTCCCGTCTATGAGGGAAATCTAAACGTAGAGGAGCTGTTGGATTGGATCCGAGCACTCGACACCTACTTCGACTATGAAGACATCGAAGAAGACAAGAAGGTGAGGCATGCTATCACCAAGCTGAAGGGACACGCAGCCTTATGGTGGGACGAGCTGCAGGCAGATAGGCATTCCAAGGGCAAACAAAAGATCAAGAACTGGGATTGGATGATCGCCAAGATGAAGGCGAAGTTCATCCCGAGGGACTACCAGATCACTCTGTTCAGGCACATGCAGAACCTGAGGCAGAAGTTGATGACGGTGAAATAGTACACCGAGGAGTTCTACAGACTCAACATTCGAGCTGGTCATCGGGAGAGTGATGACGAAAAGGTGTTAAGATACCTGAATGGTCTCAGGTATGACATTCAGGATGAATTGAACATGGTTACCGTTCGCACAGTTGAGGATGCGTACCATATGGATCTAAAGGCTGAGGAGAGGCAAAGCAGTTGCCCAAGAGAGAACTCAAAAGCCCAAGGAGGATTGGAAGAGGCCTCATGGAAGAGCTGAAAGAGGTGGGACCTCACAGCAAAGGCAACAAGTTGCTGAGCCGAGGAGACAAAAAACAAGTTAGCAAGGAGATTACGCTGATGCCTATACATTTCCTCGTACCCGGGGTAGAGGAAGAGGCCGTGGAGGAGTCATCACATGTTTTACGTGTGGGAAAGATGGACACAAGGCCGTGGATTGTCCAGAGAGGAAGATGGATAGAGGAAATGCTCATGTTGCTGAGGCGCAGAGGCGTGATGC
>ML782909.1:201191-217525 GCA_009831015.1 Picea engelmannii | reverse complement strand
AAAGGACACCAGGTATGTGTTACAAAACAATGCTTGGTAAATTTTAAAATGGGTGAATATAGAGATGAAATCTTGTGTGATGTCATTCCCATGGATGTCTGTCATGTTTTATTGGGGAGACCATGGCAGTATGACAGACATGTGGTTCATGATGGGAGAATGAACACATACACCTTGGAGAAGGATGGGAAATCACATACACTGCTTCCAGGGAAGGATAAGGAAGTGAAGCCGGAAGTGAGCAATACAATGCTTCTCATGAGTGGGAAGGAGCTTCTCACAGAGTTGGAGAAGGATGAGGATCCACAATTCTTTGTTGTCAGGAAACCAAGGATTGTTCTGACAAGCACAAGAGTGGATGACTTGCCAGACGAGATTCAGGAACTGCTTGGAGAGTTCACTGATATCATCGTGGACGAACTACCTCGTTCGTTGCCATCGATGAGGAGTGTGAGTCACTGCATTGACCTCATACCCGGAGAAAGTTTTCCAAATAAGGCAGCATACAGGTTGACACCTTAAGAGAATGAGGAAGTCAAAACGCAGGTACAGGATCTGCAGGATAAGGGACTAGTTAGGGAAAGTCTTAGTCCGTGTGCTGTTCCAACAGTACTGAGCCCGAAAAAGGATGGAGGCTGGAGAATGTGTACAGACTCCAGGGAAATAAATAAGATTACCATCAGATACAGGTTTCCACTGCCGAGGATGGACGACTTGATGGATTGCCTAAGTGGGGCAAATTACTTCTCCAAGATAGATCTCAAGAGTGGATACCATCAGATCCGGATGAGAGAGGGAGATGAGTGGAAGACAACATTCAAGACAAACGAGGGTTTGTACGAATGGTTTGTCATGCCGTTTGGGTTGACAAATGGGCCAAGCACTTTTATGAGGCTGATGAATGAAGTCCTACAGGAATTCATTGGCAAATTTGTGGTGGTATACCTGGATGATATTTTAATTTTCAGCAAGACTAGAGTTGAACACTTGAAGCATTTGGCCATTGTGATGAAAAGGTTACAGTAGGAGAAGCTGCTGATCAATTTAAAAAAATGCTCGTTTATGCAGACGAAACTCATATATTTGGGGTTCGTTATTTCGGCAAATGAATTGAAGATGGATCCTGAGAAGATTGAAGTAATCAGGAATTGGCCATCGCCGAGAAATGTCTTTGAGGTAAGGAGCTTTCACGGTTTGGCAAGCTTCTACAGAAAGTTCATTCGGAATTTTAGTGGAATCAGTGCCGCCATGATGGACACTGTGAAAAAGAGGCATAAAATTTTTCAGTGGACAGCGGAGGCTAAAAGGAGCTTCAATCTATTGAAGCGGAAGATAACAGAGCAGCCAGTGTTAGTGCTGCCTGATTTTCGGAAGACCTTCCAGGTGAAGTGTGACGCTAGTGGGTATGCTGTTGGAGGGGTCTTAAGTCAGGATGACAGACCTGTTGCATATTACAACGAGAAGCTGAATGATGCAAAATTGAAGTACTCCACATATGATAAATAATTCTATGCCATCGTCCAAGCATTGAAAAAGTGGAGGCATTATCTCATACCCAAAGAATTTGTGCAGTACAGTGATAATCATGCGTTACAGTTCGTGAGTCAGCAAGAGAAGATGAATCAGAAGCATGCGAAGTGGGTAGAGTACATGCAGAATTTCACATTTGTCATAAAGCACATTTCAGGGACTGCAAACAAGGTAGCTGACGCCTTGAGTCGAAAATGTTTATTGCTGCAGGAATTCAGGGTCAAGACTTTGGGTTTTGAAAACCTGAAAGATATATATGCAGGTGATGCTGATTTTGGGGAAGCTTACGAGGCAGCCGAGAATCCGGTGCTCAGAGATAGGAGCCCGTGGATATATTTATTGATAGAGGATGGATTGCTATTCAAGCGCAATCAATTGTGCATTCCAGATTGCTCTATGAGAGAGAATTTGGTACGAGAAAAGCACAGCGGTGGACTAGCAAGTCATTTCGGGCATGACAAAACATTCACAAAGCTGAGCGAATCGTATTTTTGGCTAGGTATGTGTGCAGATGTGAAGCGATTTGTTGACAGGTGCAGAATTTTTCAACACGTGAAGGGCAGAAAACAGAACACAGGGTTATACCAACCGTTGCCTATACCCGAAAGGCCATGGGAAGCCATTAGCATGGACTTTGTGTTGGGATTACCGAGAACTCAGCGAGGAGTTGATTCCATCTTTGTTTTGGTGGACAGATTCTCGAAGATGGCACATTTCATCCCGTTCCATAAGACCAGCGATGCAACCCACATTGCCAATTTATTTTTCAAAGAGATTGTAAGATTGCATGGATTACCGAGAAGCATAGTCTCGGATCGGGATACCAAGTTCATAGGTCATTTTTGGAGGACACTATGGAAGAAGCTGGGGACTGACTTAGCATTCAGTTCTTCTTACCATCCGGAGACAGATGGGCAGACCGAAGTAGTCAACAGAAGCTTGGGGGATCTATTGAGGAGTCTGGTGACCGAGCATCACACCAGTTGGGATCAAATCCTACCACAGGCAGAGTTTGCGTACAACGATTCTGTGAATCGGAGTACAGGTAAGAGTCCATTTCAGATTTTGTATGGGACACAACCAAGAGGAGTATCTGAGCTCAGGGAGCCATCACAGGCTGAGACTAGTAGCGCGAGCGCTGAAAGATTTGCTGAAGCAATGTAGGAACTTCACGTGGAGGTGAAACAACGACTGCAAAAGACGAATCAAGAATATAAGCGCAGAGCCGATCAGAAGAAGAGGCAACTTCAGTTTGAAGTTGGAGACATGGTTCTAGCGGATTTGAGGAAAGAAAGGTTCCCTAGAGGAACATACAATAAGCTCAAGATGAAGAAGATCGGGCCATGCAAAATCCAGAAGAAATTTGGGGAAAATGCATATGAGCTTGAGTTGCCCGAGGGCATTGGGATATCTCCGATTTTCAATATTTCGGATTTATACCCATATAAAGTCGAAGATGCACGAGCTGGAACTGATGAACAACCAGCGGTACAATGGAAGAAGCAGTTGCCAGTGGCACAAAAGCCTCAGATGGAGTGCATACTGGATAAAAGACTAGGGAAGAAGACGAGGACAAAGCAGTATTTTGAATACCTGGTGAAATGGAAAGATCACCCAGTGGAGGATGCCAGCTGGGAGACAGCAGCAGTGATTTTGAAACATGGGTAGACTGTACAGGAGCTCATGAGCAGGAGCCCATGAAATCTTTTGAGCCGAGGAGTATGATGCAGGAGCATCCGCAAATTCATCATACGAACCAGCGCGAGGAGATAAAAGAGACAGCTGGACAAGCCAACAAACCTTTAGATTTTGAATTCTACCTTAGTATTGTTGCGCCGCCATTTCATTAAAGGCATTCAAAGCTGAGCGCATTTTTAATATAATGTAGATAAGGAGGCATTAAATATTTTTAATGTTGGTAGATAGAAAATTAGCTGTAGAATAGACAATTTTTACTTCCAGGAGGGAAAACGAATATAGGCACCCTCCTTGTATAATGGAGATTATTATTCAGCATTAGCACAAGAGAAGGAAGAACAGAGCAGAGAGCTTGTGAAGGACCTCCATGTACAGATATCGAATTAATAGGAAAATCTTTGATTCAATTCCATGGATGTGGTTGATCTCTGTGTGTTGTTGATATTAGGCTTTTGCATGCTTGCTTCTTTTTATGCTTATCTTCTATATAATTCATATGTGATTTCCTATCAGGTTAGAAACCTGAGAGAATGAGGGAATGAGTTTCAATTGTTTCTCTGCTTAAGCCAGGATATTTCTGCATAGAGTGCAGTTGAATTCCTCCGCATAGAGTGCGTTGAGGAGGCTGAGCAGTTGAACTTTTGTTCTTTGTTGCCCAGGGTTATGTTGAGTTGTTCGAACCGTGCAGGTGAGTGCAGGTCGAATTGAAGTCTCAGAGCCGAGTCTGAGAGAAGGGGGACTGGACCGGGTTAGCAAGATGGCGTAGGTCTAGACAGCTTCAACGCTTTGAAAGCTGTTAGAAGTCGAGCACAGGAAGAACGTGAAATTTCTCTGAAGGAGTCGGAAGGACAAAGCTCGGGAGAGATAGTTCTTTTGTTTCGCTGTGGGAGCCGACCCCAGTGAAGTTCGCATAGGAGGAAGGTGGTAGAGTGGAGGATTCTCCAGAGGAAGAGAATCTATGGGTTGAAACCCCCGTGAAGTTCCGCGAATTCCTGAGGACCGTCAGATCATGGAGAAGATGCGCGGAAGATAACTCGTGAACACAGGTGGAGAAGAAGCAAAGTCCATCAGGCTTCGGGGTTTCGGCATTCGGGGATTGATAAGGTAAGAGGTTTACCCCTCATGAAATTGCGAGCCGTGATTCCCCGAAGAAATCTGAGCCGTCGATCGGAGAAGGGACACATGGCGCAGGATCCTAGAGGATCGGGGTTCGGCGTTCGGTGGTTCACAGAGTAAGAGTTTTATACTCTTCGAAATCGCGACCGGCGATTTCCCGAATCGCGATCTCCCGACAGTGTGAGTGGGAGACAAGTGTCAAGAGGTTAGACCTCCCCACAGGATGTTGACAGGTGGCATCGGAGAATCGGGGTTCAGGGTTTTGTGATGCAAGAGAATTGTGACAGGTGAAAACGTGATCCCCGATCGCACGAGAAAAGGAGGTGACGTAGCTGAGTGGGACCTCCAGAGCGAGTGGAGGACAGGTGTCATCTAGCTTTGAGGTTTCGGCGTTCAGAGAATCAGAGTTCTCGACGCCAAGGAATTCTTACATCGTGGATTCGCGATCCGCGAAATCCCGAGGTTGACGTGGCTGTGTGGGACCACAGAGCTCACTGGAGGACAGGTGGCGTGCTGTTGGAGTTCGGGGTTCAGGGTTTTGTGTTGTATGAGACGCGTGCCAACACAACCGCCGATTTTCCCGATAGGGAAGCCTCCGACCTGTGTGAGCATGACCATTGACCCTCGGCATTCGGGGTTCGGAGATTTGAATTGCACGAGACCGTGCACACAAGGTTCGCGATATCGCGAGACCTGATCTCCCGATTTCCGAAGGGAAGATTTTCCCGAAGAGTGTTCTGTGGGTGACAGGAACTCCCGAGGGAGAGAAAGAGCCGTTGACTCTTCGGGCCCGAGAGAAACAGAAGGTCCTGGTGGAGCGACCGGCTTGCAAGGTGAGGGGCAGGTTGCATCAATTGCCCGCGCCCTTGTGGTTACATGCAACAATGAAACTGTGGGCTGGGGCTTAGCCCCAACCCCTTTTCGTCCCAACACTTCATTCATTGCACTTTATTTAAATTAAAGTGGAGTTTATAATAATAATAAATATGTTGGCATGTTGGCATTTTGTCAATACACAAGGCATTGCTCGACCAATTGGTCAAGGGCTCGAACCCCATGAGTTCCAAAATATTTTTCCATTCAAACTAGTTATGGGGTGCCACGTGGCAACCCATGTCCGGGCCATGTGGCACCCTTTCATTGGTCCTCCACAATGCCACATGTCAATATTTTCCACTGCCATGTGTCACCTCTAGAGAGTGCCACGTCACCTTTTGACTGTTTTTTTTTATTTTTACTTTTTAGCTGTTTGGGAAAATGGTCAGAGTGTGATAACTCTCGCATACAGTGCCCATTTGAGAAAGTGAATATATGGCTAGAATCAACGCGATGAGCCGGTTGCAATGGAATTAGTTTCGTCCGATTATGAGAACTTTCATTTTTGAGCCTTTTTTAGCCCTGTCAAGCTCTTGGATCCTATTCTGGATCACACCTCCCCACTAAAGGACCTTTTGGTCCCTAAAAGGTTATTGACTAGTCAACAAGCTCGGGATAGGCCACTCATCTTGTCCTCTGTCTCTGAACTCTATCATGTGCACCTGTCTCATCAAGATCAACTGTAACACAATCATGACAACTGACAATATATTGTTAGTCATTTGAACCCTATTACATCTTACTGAAGCCACTAACATCCATGTAGACAACATTACTAATGATAGCATCACAAAGATGACTGCAAATGAGCTGATATACTTGTAATATTTGCACAACATGAGCTTATCTTGAAGCAACTTATGATTGGTTTTCCATTCAACAATCATTTCCTATTCTTGCTTAAGATTGATTACTTCATTTGAAACAATTATTGGTTTGTTTCTTGCTTGCACTGTCTTCTTTAATTGTTCCATTGTTTTAAGTGTTTTATTTGCCTTAAAATGATGAACATGAACCACATAGTCTTGACCTGCTTTGGTTAATTGATATTGATTCTTTGTCCTGTAGAAGATTGCCTTGCGATCATATAAGTATGGACTACCTAAGACCATTCCACATTCACTTAACGACACTACATCACATGTTACCTCGTCCACATACTTAGATGAAATTGCAAATTTTATTGTGCACTGCTTTGTTATGTGCATTTGATGATGATTGCTTATCCATTTAAGTGTGTAAGGATTATGATGAGTTTGTGTTTTTAACCCCAATTGCTTAACCAATTCTTCTGAGATTAGATTAGCTTGAGATCCACTGTCTATTAATGTGTCTATCTTAGTGTGTTTCATGATGGTCCTTATATGAAACAAGTTACTTCTACAATCAATGCCTTCACCAATTTTACCTGTCATACCAACTAATGAGACATTTTATTCATCACTGGAATCTGATCCCAAGTCAGTGGGTCTTGTTGTTGTTGCCACTGTTTTCCTTCCCTTCTTTTCCTTGAACCACTTTGGTCTCTTTTCAGTATGCAAATGCCAACAACGGTCCTCATCATGCCCCTCTTTCTTGCAATGCCTGCAAGAGGGCCTCTCTTCCTTTCTCGCCACTGCATTTGAATTCTTGCCATGCCATTTCCTCTTGTCCTCTTTCCTTGAAGATGATTCCCTTGATACACCTGCTTTCCCTACTTCAATATACGTTGCTTGAACAAAAACCTCATCAAGGTTAGTGTATCCAAACATGAATACATTATTTCTAATATGGGCAGGTAAACCTCCTATATACTTCATAAGGGTTTCCTATGTATGTAAAGGGATATCTAACATCAATGCCATTTTTTGAAAGCCATCAGTATACTCTTGCACAGTTTGTCCTTTTCTTAGTTTTAAAGATTTCCATTCAATTAATGCTTTTTCTTTATAACCCAAAGGATAGAATTATTTCCTAAGTGCAAAAATTAAGCTTTTCCATGATGGAAATACATTACCCACTTGTTGCGTTCCGTTTTGCAACTTTCTTTTCCACCAGATGAGAGTTGTACCTGCAAGTCTCAAAGATGCCAACTTGATTTGTGTGGCCTCATCCTTGATATGTTGCACACTATAGTAAACCTCCATCTGCCTGACCCAATTGTCAAGTCTCTCTGCATTAACTTCACCATCATATATGGGCAACTCAAATTTAACATCAAGTTTTAATAATGACATTTCATTCTTATATTTATGAACATGTTTCTTTGCATTAGATTTATAACTTGAACTTGAAGAAGAAGGAGGTGATGATGGAGGTGAAGGAGGAATCTGAGGAGGATCCTCTTCCTCTTCACTTTTTCCCTTTGAAGATTTTCCAAGAACCGGTCTCTTTCGTTCCAAGTAATCCTCATACAAAACTTTCACCATCTCCGACATAGCAAGGAAAGTTTTTTGAAACTCTTTCTCATAAAAAGAAAGTCCCTCTTCCGATGCCATCTTCTCGCTATGAGAAGCTATCTTTCTCAATCCAATTAATGGATTCTCTGCAACAAGCTCGCCTTCACCGTGCTGTAGCTTTTCCCTGGTTAACATGCAAAACTCAAATCCAAATGTCAACTAGCTCTGATACCACTTGATCTGAAAAGATCTTTTAATGACCGTGGTTGAGTTTTTAATTGCATGTGATTATTAACCATTTAAGAAGCTAATGAAAGAGGATGAAGATGAGAGAATATGTCACAGCCATAATACAAAATACATATCTGAATTGAATCAATAATAACAGAAAACCATAACAAGAGAAGTGATAAAGGAGTTCGACACAAAATTGCCTATGTCTCCGGGCCTTTGTCTCAGTGGGGGAGGCTTCTTTATTTCTGTTCAAATCTCAAAAAGTACATCACAGTAGTGCCATGAGGCTACAAGACTGATCTGGTCATTTTCTTCCAGATCTCTAGAACCCAGTAGAAGAAACGACACGCAAAATGGATGACTGGAGCTCCCAGAAATGGCCCGCAAGCGTCTACTCCTCAAAAACTTCCCTACATAAAAATGGATTTGGCTTGGCTTCCCTTCAACATAACTCTATTATGACTATCCTTCATGGCCTCAAGCAGGCCTGGTTTTTATAGATCTAAATTTGGTTATCCTTCCCCAACTTTCTCCCAAAATTTGGGCTCAAAAAGAGCCCAATATCTCCCAATAATGGCCAAAACCCACTATTACAGGCATAAAAATCAACTAAAAAATTCAAAAACCATATATTAAAACCCACTTTGTGTTAATAATAGGGATTAGCTCCTTATACCTAGCGCGCGCCCCTCTTGCATGGTCATATTAATTCCATATGGCCAAGCGCCAACCCAAAGGGATGTGCGCTGGCCCTCATTCCATATACATAGGTCACATGCCCATTCAATAGGACCGTGCCTACCCCAAAAACTCACCAACTGTTAAGGTTGAGCCTCGAGTCATATGGGATATGCCAGGAATCTGGGGGTTGGTGCTATCCATGCTAGTGGTTATACATTGCACGCGCCCCTGTGGTTACATGCAACAATGAAACCGTGGGCTGGGGCTTAGCCCCAACCCCTTTTCATCCCAACACTTTATTCATTGCCCTTTATTTAAATTAAAGTGGAGTTTATAATAAAAATAAATATGTTGTCGCATTGGAATTTGGTCATTACACAAGCCATTTCTCAGCCAATTGGTCAAGGGGTCGAACCCCATGAGTTCCAAAATATTTTTCCATTCAAACTAGTTATGGGGTGCCACGTGGCAGCCCATGTCTGGGCCACGTGGGACCATTTCATTGGTCCTCCACAATGCCACATGTCAACATGCTATTGGTCCCTATCACTGTCCATTCACCTCTTTGTTGTGCTGCCACATGTCAATACCTACAACTACCACATGTCACCTCTAGAGAGTGCCACGTCACCTTTTGACTGTTGTTTTTTTTTTTACTTTTTTGCTATTTGGGAAAATGGTCAGAGTGAAATAACTCTCGCATATGGCGCCTGTTTGAGAAAGTGAATATATGGTCAGAATCAGCACGATGAGGCAGTCGCAATGGAATTAGTTTTGTCCAATTATGAGAACTTTCATTTTTGAGCCTTTTTTAGCCCTGTCAGGCTCCTGGATCCGATTCTGGATCACACCTCCCCACTAAAGGACCATTTGGTACCCAAAAGGTTACTGACCATTCAACAAGCTTGGGATAGGCCACCCGTCTTGTCCTTTGTCTCTGAACTCTGTCCTGTGCACCTGTCTCATCAAGATCAACTGTAACACAATCATGACAACTGACAACATATAGTTAGCAATTTGAACCATGTTACATCTTACTGAAGCCACTATCATCCATGTAGACAACATTACTAATGATAGCATCAAAAAGACGACTGCAAATGAGCTGATATACTTGTAATATTTGCACGACATGAGCTTATCTTGAAACAACTTATGATTGATTTTCCACTCAACAATCATTTCCTATTCTTGCTTAAGATTGATTACTTCATTTGAAACAATTATTGGTTTGTTTCTTGCTTGCACTGCCTTCTTTAATTGTTCCATTGTTTGAAGTGTTTTATTTTCCTTAACATGATGAGCATGAACTACATAATCTTGACCTGCTTTGGTTAATTGATATTGATTCTTTGTCTTGTGGAAGATTGCCTTACGATCATATAAGTATGGACTACCTAAGACCATTCCACATTCACTTAAAGACACTACATCACATGTTACCTCATCCACATACTTAGATGAAATTGCAAATTTGATTGTGCACTGCTTTGTTATGTGCATTTGATGATGATTGCTTATCCATTTAAGTGTGTAAGGATTATGATGAGTTTGTGTTTTTAACCCCAATTGCTTAACCAATTCTTATGAGATTAGATTAGCTTGAGATCCACTATCGATTAATGTGTCTATATTAGTGTGTCGCATGATAGTCCTTATATGAAACAAGTTACTTCTACAATCAATTCCTTCACCAATTTTACCTGTCATACCAACCAATGAGACCTTTGATTCATCACCAGAATCTGATCTGAAGTCTGTGGGTCTCGTTGTTGTTGCCACTGTTTGCCTTCCCTTCTTTTCCTTGAACCACTTTGGCCTCTTTTCAGGATGCAACCGCCAACAATGGTCCTCATCATGCCCCTCTTTCTTGCAATGCTTGCAAGAGGTCCTCTCTTCCTTTCTTGCCGCTGCATTTGAATTCTTGCCATGCCATTTCCTCTTGTCCTCTTTTCTTGAAGATGATTCCCCTGATACACTTGCTTTCCCTACTTCAATATATGTCGCTTGAACAAAAACCTCATCAAGGTTAGTGGGTCCAAACATGAATACAATATTTCTAATATGGGCAGGTAAACCTCCTATATACTTCATAAGGGTTTCCCGTGTATGTAAAGGGATATCTAACAACAATGCCATTTTTCAAAATCCATCAGTATACTCTTGCACTGTTTGTCCTTTTCTTAGTTTTAAAGATTTCCATTCAATTAATGCTTTTCCTTTATAAACCAAAGGATAGAATTGTTTCCTAAGTGCATAAATGAAGCTTTGCCATGATGGAAATACATTACCCACTTGTTGCATTTCATTTTGCAACTTGCTTTTCCACCAGATGAGAGTTGTACCTGCAAGTCTCAAAGATACCAACTTGATTTGTGTGGCCTCATCCTTGATCTGTTGCACACTGTAGTAAACCTCCATCTTCCTGACCCAATTGTCAAGTCTCTCTGCATTAACTTCACCATCATAAATGGGCAACTCAAATTTAACATCAAGTTTTAATAATGGCATTTCATTCTTATGTTTATGAACATGTTTCTTTGCATTAGATTTAGAACTTGAACTTGAAGAAGAAGGAGAAGAAGGAGGTGATGATGGAGGTGAAGGAGGAATCTGAGGAGGATCCTCTTCCTCTTAAATTTTTCCCTTTGAATATTTGCCAAGAACCGGTCTCTTTCATTCCAAGTAATCCTCATACACAACTTTCACCATCTCCGACATAGCAAGGAAAGTTTTTTGAAACTCTTTCTCATCAAAAGAAAGTCCCTCTTCTGATGCCATCTTCTTGTTGTGAGAAGCTCTATTTATCAATCCAATTAATGGATTCTCTGCAACAAGCTCGACTTCACCACGCTGTAGCTTTTCCCTGGTTAACATGCAAAACTCAAATCCAAACGTCAACTAGCTCTGATACCACTTGATCCGAAAAGATCTTTTAATGACTGTGGTTGAGTTTTTAATTGCATGTGATTATTAGCCATTTAAGAAGCTAATGAAAGAGGATGAAGATGATAGAATATATCACAGCCATAATACAAAATAGAGATATGAACTAAAGCAATAAGAACAACAAACCATAACAAGGGAAGTGATAACAGATTTCAACACAAAATTGCCTACATCTCAGGGCCTTTGTCTAAGTGGGGGAGGCTTCTTTATTTCTGTTCAAAGCTCAACAAGTGCATCGCAGTAGTGCCATGAGTCTACAAGACTGATCTGGTCATGTTCTTCCAGATCTCTAGAACCCAATAGAAGAAACGACATGCAAAACAGATGACTAGAGCTCCCAGAAATGGCTTGCAACCGTCTACTCCTCAATAGCTTCCCTGCATAAAAATGGCTTTGGCTTGGCTTCCCTTCAACATAACTCTGCTCTGACTGTCCTCCATGGACTCAAACATGCCTAGTTTTTATAGATCTAAAGTTGGTTATACTTCCCCAACTTCCTCCCAAAATCTGGGCTCAAAAAGAGCCCAATATCTCCCAATAATGGCCAAAACCCACTATTACAGGCATGAAAATCAAATAAAAAATCCAAAAACCATATATTAAAACCCACTTTGTGTTAATAATAGGGCTTAGCTCCTTATACCCAGCGCGTGCCCCTCTTGCATGGTCATATTAATTCCATATGTCCAAGCGCCAACCCAAAGGGCTGTGCGCTGGCCCTCATTCTGTATACATAGGTCACATGCCCATTTAATAGGACTGTGCCTACCCAAAAAACATGCCAGCTCTTAAGGTTGAGCACCGATTCATATGGGATATGCCCGAAATCTGGGGGTTGGTGCTATCTGCGCTGGTGGTTATGCATTGCCTGCGCCCCTGTGGTTACATGCAACAATGAAACTGTGGGTTGGGGCTTAGCCCCAGCCCCTTTTCGTCCCAACACTTTATTCATTGCCCTTTATTTAAATTAAAGTGGAGTTTATAATAACGATAAATATGTTGGCGCGTTGGTATTTGGTCATTACACAAGGCATTGCTCGACCAATTGGTTAAGGGCTCGAACCCCATGAGTTCCAAAATATTTTTCCATTCAAACTAGTTATCGGGTGCCACGTGGCACCCTTTCATTGGTCCTTCACAATGCCACATGTCAACATGCTATTGGTCCCTATCACTATCCAGTCACCTCTCTGTTGTGCTTCCACATGTCAATATCTACCACTGCCACGTGTCACCTCCAGAGAGTGCCATGTCACCTTTTGACTGTTGGTTTTTTTTTGACTTTTTAGCTGTTTGAGAAAACGGTCAGAGTGCGACAACTCTCGCATACGACGCTTGTTTGAGAAAGTGAATATATGGCCAGAATCAACGCGACGAGCTAGTCGCAATGGAATTGGTTTCGTCTGATTCTGAGGACTTGAACCTATGACCTCTCCTCGTACTGGAAGAGTGTGCGCATGTCTTACCAACTTTTCTATCCCATGAGGCTCCAAAGAGATTACCTACGCCGCAGATATTACTCACTTCAAATATTAGTCTGTATAAAATAACCAGTTAAAAGTTGATCGTATCTTATTAAAAATTTGTTAAAATCAAAAAACAAATTTAAACAATTTAAGTTATTAAACTTCATTTGTTACAAAAACTAATTAAATAAATAATTAAAAACACATACACATAAATTTTAAAATCACGGGGAGAAATGTTTTTTATTGTTCCCCGAAGTTCATTTCTCATGAAAAAAAAATATTACATTATAAATTAAAAATATATATTATATTTAAAAAGATATAAAAATTAATTTAATATAATTAAATTGTATATATGTATTAGTATATACATATATATTTCATCTAATCATTATCTTATTAAAAATATATATATATATAAATTTTTAAAAATGATTTGGTTTTAAATCATCACATCAACATTCTCATTGTTAATCTCATTGTTAAAAATATGGGTATAAATTTCAATTTCATTACCTATCATATTAATAATACAAAATGGTCGTTATAAACTTGTTTCTTAAATCTTTAATTTGTATTTTATTTTCATATTAATAATAAATCTTTATTTTATATTTTATATTTTTTTATTTTTATATTAATAATAAAAAATGATTGTTATAAATTTATTTCTTTGCGGTTTTGAAGGGAAATAATACTTCTTTGTGGTTTTGAAGGAGATATTTTATTTGTACAGTCTCTAGTCTCTCCGTGAGGGGAACTTCTCTGTGGTTTCGAAATGATCTCTATAATTTTGAATAATTTTTAGTTCTTGCTTCCTCCACCCATTGAGCACTTGAACCATAATACTTCTCTATGGTTTTTATCTCTTCGTCTCTATGAGGGGAACTTCTCTGCGGTTTTCAGAATGCTCTGTGTAATTTTGAATAATTTTTAGTTCTTGCTTGCTCCACCCGTTGAGAAATTAGGCATGTTTTCATAAATTAGTTTTGGCTTCTTCAATCGTATGAGCACTTGGACACCCTGAAATCAGATGAGTCACTTTTTACTTGGACTCAAATTTAATTTAAATATATTAACGTGTGAAAATTAAAGAGATTTAAATATATTTTATTTTTTTATCTATTTTTTAAAGTTTAATAAGTAAAAGTTGATTTGAGAGATAATCATTAATATCATTATTATCAATTAAGAAAAATATTTTTCATTTTTAAAGTCAATCCAAAATAATTGTTATTTTTTTCTCTTCTTTTCAATATGAGCACTCCACCACCTATTCCTAAAACTAGTCATATTAAGGGGAGGCCCCCCAAAATCACCCTAGAGATCCTTTACGATTATATGGAATCATTAGAAAAAATAAGAGAATAAAAAGATGCCAAAAGCCAAATAGAATTAGAATCATTAGGAAAAAAAAAGTGAAGAAAGAGACATAAAACTTCAAATAGAGCTAGAGGAAATGCTTGATAAAAAAAAATAGACTCTTCAAAGATACCATTCAAACTCAAATAGAGAATAGATTCTTAGGGGTCAAGAGTGACTCTTCAAAGATACCATTCAAACTCAAATAGAGGATAGATTCTTAGGGGTCAAGTGTGAATTACAGACAATGAAGGATAGGATTCAAGAAATGGAAAAACATAAACAATCAACCCAAGAAGGAGAGGTTGAAGAAAATCACAACTTGAGAGATAGGATTAAATATCTAGAAGAAAAACTAACCAACAATTTAACCCTTAGTAATTTGGAAAACAAATTGGATATCAAACCCATCAAAGAGGAAATGAATAAGCTAATTGAATTGGACCATGAGCGTAATAAAAGAGCCTTGAACCTCATAATTTTTGGTATAAAAGAACAACAAGAGGAGGATACACTACCAATAGTAAAAGAATAATTAAATAATAAATCATAAATTGATACAACTTACCTCATAGAAACAAAGAGGCTAGGAAAAATAATTGATCACAAAGATAGGTTGATTCATGTCAAAGTAAGTTGTAATGACCATAAATATAGCATACTCAGTAAATCTTTGAGATTAAAAGGGTTAGGAATATTTATAAATGAAGACCTCACTCCCGAAGACCAAGTTGAATAAAGGAAGGAAGTTCAAAAGGTAAAAGAAGCTAGGAAAGAAGGAAAATGGGAAATAATTAGCAATCGAAAAGATATTGTTAGGGATAGAGACCAGAAGGAGAATAACAAATAGGAATTTGGGACACTTGGAAACCTTTTTTGGAACTGGTGTGGCTTTCCATGGCACAAAGGTCCTATGATAAGATGGATCCTGAGTCATTGTAGGGACCAAATTAATTTAAGACTATTAAAATCCATAAATTGAAACAGATAAGATTACTTCTACGCAGAAAGACTAAGTAATTTCTTTCATTCAACATATAAGCATGTTAAATTAATTAATGAACAACAATATCATAACAAAATAAGAATTACTTAACAGAATAAAAATACCTCTGCTCTGATGCTAATTCCTGCTGAGCTGGTTGTCCTTTCCCTGCTGCTTTGCCCAGCCTGATGCATTAACCAAACCCTGCCCCAAAAACTGACTAACCACCCAGCCAGCTAGGAGCAGCCTGTCTGGTTCTCTAGCTCTAGGATATCATAAGGAATCCTAGCCCCCATGCCCAAAACCCCCAGCAACCCGGTGCCCCCCGCGATGGTTCACCAAAACTCCAGAACCCAACAACAAAAAACCATAAAATATCCAAAACCAGAACTACAGTCTTCTCCTTCCCAATAATTCTTCCTCCCCCCTCTTCTCATATTCCCCTCCCGTAGGACTCTTCCCCCGTCATATATTCCCCTTCATCGACTCTCCTCCCTTCCATTAATTACCTTATCCCCTCCTTTATTACCTTATCCTCCATTTAATGTTTCTTTCCTCCTCCTTCATAGGTAAAGTCTTTAATTAAATAAATTAAAATTATCAAGCCCCTTTAATTCATTACTCAAATCTTTAATGAGTCAATTAATTAATTAATTAATCATCAACAGATATGAACAATTAATTAATAATTAATTAATTAATTAATATTAATAAGAAATAATTATTGTTTAACTAAACATATTAGGACAATCAGATTATCTAATTAATTATAATTAATAGTCCCTATGCATCTATTTAACCAGGGTTGTTACATACACCCACCCTTTAGGAAACTTCGTCCCGAAGTTAAGGTATCCCATGATACAAAGGAAAAGAAACATGGTTCACACATTCATGACAATTAACCGACACGATTAGTAAGTAAGCCAAGAAAACTCATACATACTAGTGTACATGTACAAGAATGCATGTGTAGCTAGTACATACAAGTCTCGTGCATGTACTAATAATCAATAACTATCACCCTTATAGTATTTTATGTATGCATCCAATCCA